>JAURVB010014486.1:0-12736 GCA_033002965.1 Piper betle | reverse complement strand
GTATGCTTCGTTTGGTGCAACTATTCAACGGTTACGCTGTCTGCAATAGTCAATCAAACCATGTTTCAGTATCATTGAGATCAAAAGTGTACTCATCTAAATTGAGCCATTGTTGGCGAGACTTCTTATTTTCTTCGTGACTATCTCGGGAGTTGTTATTATTAGGCTTTTTATTACCCTTCCAAGGAATATAGTCTGTCACAACATTGATGGATGCTTTAGTAACTTTGTTAGCAGCTGTAATTCGTTACAATTCTCCACAAACAAGAACTTTTCAAACAAATTTTCAAAATTACTGCTCGAAGAAATGCTAGAAACTAAGCTGCTAAACCAGTATTTATACTGTAAAATTTCACAATCTCCTTATCAGGAGTATCCTTCATTTGTGATGTAAAATTTCAAAACTTTTTTACATATGCACGAAATGTTTCGTCCTTTTACCTTTGCCACAATTTCAAATGTTTGAGCTTAACAAGTATCTCCATTGATTGAAAATAAGCTGTAAACTGTTTTACCGTCTCCTCCCACCTGGCTATAGAATTAGAAGGCTGGTTATTAAACCAACACAAGGTAGTGCCTATGAGAGAAGATGGAGATTGTTGTAGCTTCAACTTATCATTAAAAGCAATAGTACAATATTCAAGCTCGAATGTGGTGATGTGATCCTAAGAATTACCATCTCCATCAAATTTTGTAAAAGTTGGCCTCTTATCTTTGCGGGACGTACCTCATCATAAATACTTTCAGCCAATGTCAATGATGCTTCATTATTTCAACAACTTCAGGATCTTTCTTGGTAGCCACAAAAGCTTGTAAAGCTTCAAGTGCTTGAGCTTGTATTTCCATGATGATTTTTAATTCTTCATATTTTGTGTCAATTGTAGCTGGTTGTACAATTAAATTTGGAGGTAGCACATGAGCCAATTGTGTAAGCAAAGAGCATCAAAAGTAGGGGACAATGCGCCTGAGGCATTAGAGGTGCCAAAGGTGGTGTTAATAGGCTAAGCGGAGATCAAGTGTGCATTGTTAGCATTCCATAGGGGGGTACACTATATGATGGATAACCATGACCATACTTGGGCCACATGCTAGAGTAAGGCATTTGATATGGTAGTTGAGGCATAGTAGGGATAAGTGTAGGAAGAGCTTTCAGGCTGATCTTCCTATATACTAGGAAATGGGTAGGAAGTCCAAGGAGGATTAGACAAAACCTTAACTATGGATAATCCCATGAGGCGGAGCTTAGTAGCTTGTCACGGGATATCAGTCATGCCATACTAAATTCGGCAAAGTTGATACGTAAACATCTCTCATGTGTGTTACTTGAGGTAAAGTGTGAACAAGAGGTGCAATGAAAGCTGCTAATGCCAGTACTATTTATAGGCAGAGTGGATGGAGCAACTGTCAAGTTTGTTACTTGAGGTGCCATTGGGTGTGTGGAGGTTGGAGAAGAAGATGTTTGTTTGGTCTTGTGTTAATCCCTTTGCTCAAGATACCCCCTTGCATCTCCAATTGACCGTCTTGGTGTTTGGAGAACATTGAGTCGCTTGGTGGCTCAGATCAAGAGTATGCCTAATAGTTGCCTCAATTATATTGATGTGGTCAGAATTATGAAAAAATATATCATCAACTTGCTTGTTAGACACTTGTTGAGATATTGGAACTTCAGTCAAAATAGTAGGATTGAACCCCGACATTGTGTGGGTGGAGGAAGAAGCATTTTGTTCTAAAGTACCTTCAGAGGGGTTAGACCTCCTATTGGCCATGGATCTAATAATTATACTAGTAGTTAAAAAATATTGATAGCATCAGTGACCGCAACCGTTTAAGTGGTTCCCCAGTGGAGTCACCAGATGTTTGCATAAAATTGTGGCACACATTTGGCCTTTTGCTCAAACTAGGAAAAAGAAAAATAGGGGTTGTTGCCTCGCTCGTTGAGGGCTTATGTGATGAAAATGAGTTCGGTGTTACACATGCCTTGTCAATAAAACATATAGCAATTAAATTAACTATTAAGTGCAAAATTTGCACAATAAAATGACACAAGTTCAACTTTTCATTGATAAATACTTTGAAATATAAAAGTTTACAAACAAACTCTCAATTACAAAAACCATTCTTTCACTCTATTGCAGTATGAGGTTTTAGGCCTCAAATCTGTCCCTTGACAATAGTTGTATTTTGGTAAGTGTAGTTAGTTATATGAGTATTTGACACTTGTGATGCATGTTGTGTGCACTAAATTAGTCTAAATACTGTCTTTAGCAAATACAGAGTTGACCAATTTTCAAATAAGCCCAAAAATGAGGTTTGACCAACTTGGACTAGTTGAGTCAAAGTTAAACCAACAAACCGAGTCAGTGGCCTTGAATCAGCGATTCAACTTAACAAGGCGAAGTGGGTTTGTGAATCAACTCGGCCAAGTGAATGAGCCAGCTGAACTGAGCCGAGCGAGCATATGGACTCAGCCATACTAGCAAGTGGGCTGAATTGAGTCAGGCGAGTGGATGGACTCAACTAGACTATGCTAGCAAGGGGTTGAACTGAACTAGGCGAGTGCATGGAATCAACCATACATTCAACTAGACTTAGTTAGCCTCTTGGCTTAACAAGCCTAAAAAAATATACTGATGATTCAATGGATAGACTTTATTTAAGTTTTTTTAAAGTCTACCAATTTTTAGCCTAATCTCTTGAGAGTGTCAAATATGTGAGTGAAAAATGAGAATGTCAAGGTTTAATTATGGAGAATAGTGGTGTGACTAATTACTAGGAATGTCCAATAATATTCTTTTATGTTTGACATCTCTGTGTACAAATCGGACTTTTGAAAAGATTTTCGGTTCTCTTTAATATTTTATTTTGATTTTATTTAAAATTTATCAAAAAATCTCAAAACAAATCTAATTTGTTATGTCCAGTGGCAAATCCATAAATAATCAGGTTTATCTAAGATTGCTCCAATGTCCCACATTTCCAACTTTGCCCAATTTAAATTTTATTCTTTAAAGTTTGACTAATGCTGGTTATCTCTTCAAACTCCACAATTTTAAAAATAAATAACATGAGTCGTTCATTTATAAATCACAAATCGAAGATTTAATTGATTTAATTGATTATATTTTGTCTTAACACCATTTTTTATGTTGAACTGTATTCGTACAAGCTAATCAAACTTCGGGGTAAACCAAATTAATAGACCAAACCAATCGATTTGGTTTTAAAAATAATTTTGGTTTGGTTTGGTTCTAATCTTGAGTAAAATTTTCACACGTATGAAAATTTGGTTAGGAACCAATCTGAACCGAACTGAAATCGACCAAAAAATCCAAAAAAGAAAAAAATATTCATATTGAATGTGGGTTATTGTTAGTTTATTTTAATTTATTTCTAGTTTATTTGAAATGTTCAACATAATATTTATGTATAAAATATTTTTGAATATAATTATGATGGTTAAATCATGTTTAAATTTGATTTATTATGAAAACTATAATTAATTTTAATATAGTTATCATAAATTCAGTCCAAATAAACTGACTTGGTTCAGTTTTGGGATATTTTCAGGTATGGTTTAATGTGTATTTTTATTTACCAAGGAGCTATTTAGAAATTCAGTTCGGAACCAAAGTGACCGAATGCTCTGCATTATCGATGAGGTATTAAAATATCCCAAATAGTTAAATCACATGTCCTATACTTACAAAATATATATTAGAGGGAATGTGCTTATAATTTTCAATTTTGGGTTACACTTATCTGTGTTGTTACATATGAAGTGAAGATTGATCTTGTAGGCATTGAATAGTACACTAGTGTCTTACACTTTTCTTTATTATTACCTTTCAATTTTTCCATTAATTACTCTTAGTAAGCTAAATCATATGAGTAGACAGACATAACCAATTCGATGTGTCAAGCATATATATAGATAAGGTTGTTAATTAATAATTGGATAAACTTTGATTTGGTTTGGTGGTAGACTCTATATTAAACTAATGGCATGCCAAATTTAAAGAATGAACAATAGTTTATTTTCATATTATAAAATATAAATAGATAATATTTACGATTATCAGTGTATGCTATAAATTTAAAGGGGAATTTGTTATGCACTCTAGATATGTAAGGCTTATTAAAAGAAGTTCAAATTAAGGTATAATTTGCATGCTAATTTTAATTTTAATATTTCTCGTGAATGAATCATACTTGAACATCAAGGCTTCTGGTGTGCTCAACAAGAAAAATTCGTTTGAGATGCAAATTAAAACTTGTGTCCATCCATTTTTCAGAAGCCCATCCGCTAATCTCTTAAACACATATCATGTAAATAAAGAGCTACAACTCATATAGTTAATATGACTTACACTTCTATTTGGAGCAATTTAATGAGTCTTGATACTTAAAAAATCCTCATAGATTTCTAAATTGATAAAATACTTTTAACATTTTTATCTTAATTATGAAAGAAATTTCAATAAAAATTAATTTTAAAATATTTTTAAACTAGAGTAATATTTTTTTAAAAATCTAATAGTGGATCATATTGATGTTTAATAAAATAAAACTTTATCAACATCTACTAATGCACCTTAGTTTTGTTGGACCTACTAAAAGAATTCAAATTAGAGTTGTAGCTCAATTTAATTTCTTTTTTAAAAATAAATAATATTTAAACATGAAGGCCATAGCCATCCTCGTTTAAAACAAAAACACTCGTTGGAGAAGCGAATGAATAAGTTCAATTAAAAATAGTACCTCATCTATATCCCAGAGGCACATCCCGGAATTTCCTAAATGGGTTATTTTTATATTTTATATTGGCCCATTATTGTGAACAACAAGAGCCTACACCATCTTGGTTTTAACACACACACACACCATCTTTGGTTGTCCTTTTATATATATATATATATATATAAAACCAATTTCCTGCGCATAGGCAAGAATCGATTTTATACACCACAAATTTTTTGAACTATCTAATTATAAGAACAGCCTAGATTTTTTATTATTATTATTTTTAAAAAATTAAAATTTGACATGGACCGCCTAATTACAAAGACAAGTCAAATCATCGAGCGATAGGATTAAGCCGATCCTGGCCCCACTATTGGCCCCACCTCTTTTCTGTGCCCCCGCCCTAGCCCTGCCCTGCCCTTACCGCTCCGTGTTCACCCATTTCCCCCCTAAATCTGGCCACGATAGGCTGGATTTGGCCTTCCCCCGACCAGATTTGGTCAAGGGATGGCTAGGTTTACCCTATCGGGCAGGCCGAGACAAGAAAAAAAAGTTGGACGCCGCCCCGTTGCATAGTTCGCCGCCCCACAGCGAACGCCGCCTTCCACGGGGGTTGGGATGATGGGGTCGGAGGGGAGCGGGGCGGAGGGGCGTCCGCGGTGGGTAGGCGGCATCTGCGATGGGGCGGGTAGGCGGCAGGTACTCAAATCCCTAGGATCATCAATAACCTCTCTAAGAAACATTATTAGCCTTTGTTGAATTGTACTTGTATGTTTTGGTGTGTTTGAGTATTATCCAGCATTTAATGGAATTTAGCTTGCTATACAGCATTTTGTATGAGCTTGATGCATTTATTTTGTATTTTGTGGATTAATTTTGAGATCTTGATGTTGATGTTAAGTTAGAAGGCTCATTCATTTATTATCTTTCGTGCATTGAACGTACTGTGGACTATGGAGTGTATTTGTACATACACAACACCTAGCTTCTTTTTTAATGCATTTTCTTATCAAGGAGATCTTATATTTTATGTTGAGCTGTTATTCGATTTTTGCTGTTTGGGAATTTGAGTTTTTTAAACCTTGTTAGTACACAAGTAAAAAATAATGATTGCTTGCCAGTACTTTTATGAGAAGGGGCGGGTAAGTAGCGTAAGTGGATACTGAGCAAAATTATTCCTTTATCTCTAATTCATGTTCTTACTTAATGATATTTAATTAATGTCTTAGTTTATCGTTTTAGATATTTTGTTCCTTGATATTTAGACAGACATTTTTAGACGACCAAACTTTCTGTCGCTGAGTCAATTGGCCTTTATTTTGATACCTACGTTTCTGAGAGGCTTTTTATTGACTTTGTTTTCCCCTGCTCTTGCCTTTTTGAACTTGTGACAGGGCAAAATATTCGGAAACTTGTTAAAGATGGATTTGTTATAAAAAAGCCAACAAAAACACATTCTTGTTCGCAGGCTAGGCGTGCACTTGAAGCTAAGAGGAAGGGCCGGCACTCTGGTTATGGTAAGCGCAAGGGTACTCGAGAGGCCAGGCTTCCAACTAAAGTTTTGTGGATGAGAAGGATGAGGGTTCTTAGGCGCTTGTTGTGCAAGTATCGTGAGTCTAAAAAGATTGACGAGCACATGTACCATGACATGTATATGAAGGTGGTAATGTTCTGATGGAGAGCATTCACAAGTCCAAGGCTGAGAAGGCACATGAGAAGACTCTTTCTGATCAATTTGAGGCCAAAAGAGCTAAGAGTAAGGCTAGTCGTGGAGGAAAAATGCAAGAAGAGAGGAACGACTGGCTCAGGTCAGTTCCTTTTTTATTTTATGTCATTTTTTTGTATATTATATTGTACTGGCGTATTTGATGGAAGAGGGTGGTTGTAATTACCCCCATAAACTAGCTTGTTTTTCTCTTTTTGTGTACTTATGTTGATATGATGAAGAATTGTTTTTGTTCCATGTTTGAAATTAAATGACATTATGTTTGGTTATTATCTCTCACCCCCTTACCTGATTCTACACTTTGAAATTTATCAGGAACCATCTAAGTGAGCCCTGAAGTCAGCTCAGCAGCCAGTGGCAGAGTAAGTTTCTTGACATTTACATTTCTAGCGTACACTGTTTTGATTTGTTGCTTGATTATTCGTATTTGGTGATTTTATCCAGTGGTGCCAAGAAGGGCAAGAAGTCGAATGTAATGAGTACATTAGATGTCTTCTTGGTTTTGTGGCAATTCAAAGGACAATTAGTTCACCGTTGCATTATGAGGCTAATGTTGATAATGCAATTTTTGGACCAGCACTCTGACGTTTTTTTTTAAAATTTGTTACATCGTTGAGGCTAACGTTATTTATGCAACTTTTTGGACCAGGATTTTTTAATTCTGTCTTCTCGATTATTTTAATTTTTCCTTGGAAGGTGGAATTTGTGTTTTGCCTCCCGGCTTCTCCCTGCCATTGCGTACGCTACCATTGTGTGGGCGTTTACTCTTTTGAACTTCAATATTTACATTCACTGTACGTCTATTATTCAATATTTCGTATGCTTGAATCTTTGGATGAATTCATCTACTATTTTGTTGTGAGTCAGGGATAACATTTTAGTGGGTTTTGATGATATGCAGATCAACTTATTGATAAAAATTTGCGTACTGAGGCGGGTAAATTAAATGAACAGGCAGCCCTGGGTATATTTAGTATTTAGTTTTATCAGCCGTTTGTTTGTTTGGTTGTTCGTTTTTCAGCCACGTCTATTTTTTAGTTGCTATTGCTCCTTTTGATATATTGCAGAAATACATGCTCACCAGTCACCAGGAAGCTACTTGTTAATGCATATAGCCTCTTTTTTTAACTAATACATTTAGCAGGTTTGAGTTGAGTACTTGTGTTATCTTGCCATCTTGTATTTTCTTACATCCCGTGTATACCTGCCTTTTAACATTTGCGATGTTTACGAGTAGGCAAATCTTTTAATTACAGTGTGTTAAAAAAATCTTAGAGCAAATTACACTCGAATTTACCATTTATGTGTGGGATGGATGTAGAAAGGACTTACAGAATTGTTTACAACGGCAAGATTGCCCCCAAGTAGCTGGCTTGGTTCAAATAGAAAAATTAAGTTGGTTTAAAAAAAATTAAGTTGGTTAGAAAATGAAAGTTGAGTAATGCAGGTGATCTGATAACCACGCCCCCCCTCCCCAACCCGCTGCTCCCCATACCACCACCGCCATCAACGTTGCCGCCTTCGTCATTATTGCAGCAGCTGCCTCTGCTGCTGCTGCGATTACAAAGATCAAAGAAACAGTGGGCGCCATTACAACTATCTCTGCTTACTTTAGCCGTTCCCTTTTCTTGAGCGGAAGATGAGTAAGGTGGGCTATTCATTCTAAAATCATTTCTTCTAGACAAAATTCTATTTTTCCTCTCTCTTGATAGGAAATCTTTTTCAGAATATAGTGGGAATTGTGCTGCTAGGCAAAGTAGTGAAGTATTGCACCCTAGATGGTGAGATCAAGCACGTTAGCCACTGCAACCTTCTCCTCTACTACTCACTCTACCTTCATGCACTCGCCACCAATGACATTTTAATTACACTAGTTTTCAATGACACAAAATAACCCATTAGTATCTTCAAACAAAAAAGTTAGGTCCGAATAGGCTCTATGACCATGAGTTAGGAAATTATTTTTGTATTACATAACAAACAAACTTTACAAATAATTGCTACATATTTTTGTTGTGCAAGTTTTAAAATTACAATAGGTAAATTTACTAATGACATTTTAATTTTGCACACAACTTGTCATCAATGAGATTTTAATTACACTTTACTTGTCATAGATGATATAGTATAGTAACTTATCAGTAACATCTCCTTACATAAAAAAATTAGGTATGAATAACCCTACGGCCATGAATTAGCAAACATGCTTATCGTGTTACATAATATATAAACTTTATAAATAATTGCTATGCTTTTTTATTGCGCAAGTTTATAACATGTCTGACGCGAAAAGGCTTTTCCCTTTTATAATGAGAAATCATTTTACTATTTCCAATTGCAGCAAATTGTAAAAAAATAAGTAAAAGCTAAAACCGTCACATAAATGACATGTTTTCTCTTCCAAGATGAAAATTAGAGGTAAGTGAATATGATATCACTAATTGTTATGAAAAACTATAGTAACATACATATTTGCAAATTGTGACTATACATATGGCTTCACTAGGTTAAGCCATAAATTGCACTTACCAGCTATGTTAGTGTGGGCTATAAAATCGTGAAGAAAAATACAAATTATGGGCAACGCTATGGTGCGCTGCCCTATTTTGGCAGCGCATATGCGCTGCCCTTTGTGGACCGTTGGATCTAATCCAACGGTCCACAATCAACCCCCCACTTCCAACTTTCAGCCGTTCCCGTCGCCGCCCCCGGCCCGCCGGCCGCCCCATGCCCCCGTCCTACCAGCCGCCGCTGCCCTCGCCCCGCAGCTGCCCCTGCCCTCCGGCTGCCCCTGCCCCTGCCCAGCCCCTGTCCCCGCCCCCGCTGGCCGCCCCCTACCCCTGCCCGCCGGCCAGCCCATGCCCCCGTCCCGCCAGCCGCCCCAGCCCCCGCCCCAAAACGTGCCCCGCCGCTGCGCCTGCCCCAGCCGGCCTCCCCTGCCCCTGCCCCCGCTGGCCGCCCCAGCCCCCGCCCTCGCTCGTAGCCGCCGGGCGGGGACGGGCGAGAGGGGATGGTCGGCGGGGACGGGCGAGATGGGTGGTCGGCGGGGATGGGCGAGGTCGCCGGCGGTGAGGTGGCGCGGGAAATAGAGGGGGGGGAAGAAACAGGGGAGGGTAATATGGTAATAAAAATTTTACTCGATCACATTCGAGCCAAATTTTTATTACAAAATAAATTTAAAAAGAAATAAAATAATTTCATAATAAAAATTTAACTCGGAATCGACTCCGAGTCATAACTCGAGTTAATACTATGAAATAAATTTTAAAAAATATAAAATAATTTTGTAATAAAAATTTGACTCGATTTGCACATAGACCAAGTCAAGTTTTTATTATGAAATTATTTTATTTTTTTCAAATTTATTTCATAGTATTGACTCGAGTCCGACTGAGTCAAATTTTTATTACGAAATTATTTATTTTTTAAAAATTTATTTTGTAATAAATTTATTTTATAATAAAAACTTGACTCGATCTCGCTCAGGACCGAGTCAAGTTTTGATTACAAAATAAATTAAAAAAATAAAATAATTCTGTAATAAAAACTTGACTCTATATATTACGGGCCCTTGCAGGCTCTGCCCCGCCCTCTGCCCCACCCGGCCCTCCCCTGACCCGCGCGCGCGTTCCCCCCCCGCACACCCACCATTGCCCCGGCGGCGCGTTTTCGCCTTCCCCCGGTCGCCCCGCCCCCGCGAACTTCCGGCAACTCTCCACAAAATAGAGCAGGGAGGGGCGGCGAACAGGGTAAGGGAAAGAGGAGGGGGGGTGGCGGAGGTGATGGCAATTTGGTAATAAAAACTTGACTCGCTCCCGACTCGAGTGAATATTACGAAATAAATTTTAAAAAATAAAATAAAATAATTTTGTAATAAAAACTTGACTAGCTCTAGACTCGAGTAAATATTATAATTTTTTAATTTTTTTAAAATTTATTTCGTAATATTGAATCGGGTCAGGAGCGAGTCAAGTTTTTATTACGAAATTATTTTTAATTTTTTTAAATTTTATTTCATAATATTGACTCGAGTAGGGAGCGAGTTAAGTTTTTATTACAAAATTATTTTATTTTATTATTTAAAATTAATTTCTTAATATTGACTCGAGTCGGGAGTAGGCGGCGACCGAGTCAAGTGTTTTTTAAATTTATTTTGTAATCAAAACTTGACTCGGTCCCGAGCGAGATCGAGTCAATTTTTTATTATAAAATAAATTTATTACAAAATAAATTTAAAAAAATAAATAATTTCGTAATAAAAATTTGACTCAGTCGGACTCGAGTCAATACTATGAAATAAATTTGAAAAAAATAAAATAATTTCATAATAAAAACTTGACTCGGTTCTGTGCAAATCGAGTCAAATTTTTATTACAAAATTATTTTATATTTTTTAAAATTTATTTCATAGTATTAACTCGAGTTATGACTCGGAGTCGATTCCGAGTTAAATTTTTATTATGAAATTATTTTATTTCTTTTTAAATTTATTTTGTAATAAAAATTTGGCTCGAATGTGATCGAGTAAAATTTTTATTACCATATTACCCTCCCCTGTTTCTTCACCCCCGCCTCTGTTTCCCGCGCCACCTCACCGCCGGCGACTGCCGGCCTGGGGGTGGGTTGGGGGATGCTGAGGGTGGGGCGGCAGGTGCGGGGGGGGGGAGAAGGGTCACGGTGGCTTGGGGGCGGGGGAGCGAGGGGCTGGGTGCGGGGAGGTGCGGGGGGGAGGAGGGCGGCAGCGGGGGGCGGGGTGGGGAGGGCTGAGGGCGGGGGTGGACAGGCCGGTGGCAAGGGGGGTGCGGCAGGCCTGGGGAGCGAGTCAAGGGAGGGGCGGCGGGCCTGGGGCAAGGGGCGGGATGGCCGGTGTCCGGGGGCGGGACCGGGCAGGGGCGGGGTAGGGGTGGGGCCGGGGCCGGGGCCGGAGGCGGGGCGGGTCCGAGGGGTGGCGGAATCCGGCAGAGGGTGGGAAAGGGGGAGGGAGGGGGTGGGAAAAGTGGCATAGTTTTGATGGCCGTTGGATTTTGATCCAACGGCCATCAAAACCATGCGCTGCCTGCGCTGCAAAAAACAGGCAGCGCATGGTAATATTTCTGTTGTAGCATAATCATGAGGAAAGTACTGTGAAGAAAGCTATAAACCACATGTTTTTCAAATATGGGTAAATTATTGTTATTGTAAAAAACTTATAATTAGTCCATGCTTTTCAACTGTGGAGAAAGATTTAAACCGTGGAGAAAATTCAATCCTAATTTACCACGCGAGAAAATGGTAGTTTTTTGGGAGTGAGTAGATGAGGCATGGTCACAACCTTGAATTGAAATAGTTTAAGAATTCACGTCTATATATATACGATTGTACCTACATTGGCCACATGAATTGTTATTTACTTTCTAATACAATACTTATGTCTTAAAAGTTTTTGCAAATCAATCTTGTGTTGGTAGCTCTTCTTTACTAGGACTAAGTCTAGCTATGGAAGTCGCCGTCTACCCTCTACAACTGGTTTGATAAAACCACGAACTTCAGCCTCCTTAAACTCTTTCAAACTTGGGAAGATTGATGTAAAATATTTCCACTGAACTTTCTTCTCAATAACATCCTCCTCACAATCCTAAAAACGATTGTTCTAAATGATCACTTGTAACTGTATTTGTAAAGTAACTGCAGGCTGGTGGTAAATTCTTTACCTGCAACAAGACTCCCTACATAAAATGCCCCTTTTGCCTACTGTAAAATTTTAAACATATTTAAAGTTAGCGTGCGCTGCACTACTGTGGGGAAAATTAAAGCCCACAAAATAATTTTAAAATTTGTGGGAAAATATCTCAAATTTATGTATGTCCAGAGCGGTAGTCCACGAATTGAATTTTCGCGGGCATATATTCTTTTAAAGATCATTTTACAATAATCTTAAGTATACTTCACAACTTTTTGTGGGCAAAAGTGAAATTATATTGTAATGACTTAATTAAGTTAATTGTACAAGCACTTTTGAGGTCCTTGTATTTATCCAATGGTACCTCAAAAATCAAACTAGTGCAATCCAAATATGAATACAGGATAATATTCTTGAATGGAAAAACTTATTACATTATAAGAGATATTGCAATAAAGTTATAGAAGATAGATAAATACTTTAGTCCATCACAAGCATTCCCAATACAACATAGATAATGAAAAAACCAATAATTCAAGTAAAAAAAAGTAACATGAAGAGTAACTATTTTCTCTTCGAAAAAATTTTACGAGACGCCTCTATTGCAGACT
>JAURVB010014484.1:0-14303 GCA_033002965.1 Piper betle | reverse complement strand
ACTGTAGGGAAATCACCATTTGCGGGACCGGTAATATCCTCCGGAGCCGCTCCCCCTTGATCGGGATACACTACAGGTGTAGGGACTGGATCTAAATCGATCAGATCGTCGCTGTACTGCTCTTCCATCTCCGCCTTATCAATGTCTTTGATACCATGGTCTTCCACGAACACTGCATCTCGGCTTCTGACAAGCTTTCTCTGCACCGGGTCGTAGAACCTATAACCAAACTCATCGAGACCATAACCGATGAACACACACGGCCTTGTCTTCACATCGAGCTTCGATCGCTCATCTTTCGGAATGTGAACAAAGGCCTTACAACCAAAGACACGCAGATGACTGTACGAAGCTTCCTTTCCCGACCACATCCTATCCGGAACCTCAAAACCTAACGGAACACACGGTGTGAGATTCAAAACATGTACCACTGTACTCAAAGCTTCACCCCAGAAGCACCTCGGCAACTGTGACTGTGAAAGCAAACATCTCACTCTCTCAACTAGTGTTCGGTTCATCCTCTCAGCTAAGCCATTCAACTGAGGAGTCTTTGGAGGTGTCTTTTGATGTCGAATGCCCTGTTGCCTACAATACTCATCAAACGGGCCGCAATACTCCCCTCCATTATCTGTTCGGATACACTTGAGCTTCACACCTGTACATCTTTCCACGCGGGCATGAAACTGTTTGAAGACGTCTACAACTTGATCTTTTGACTTCAACATGTACACCCAAATCTTCCTTGAATGATCATCGATAAAAGTCACAAAGTACAAGGCACCACTAAGTGTTCTCGTCTTCATCGGACCACACACATCAGAATGAACCATATCCAGAATACCCGGCTTGCGAGGGTGGGGAACTCTCTTGAAGGAAACTCTCGTTTGCTTACCTGCTAAGCAATGAACACAGCGCTTCAAACAACCATTCTTCATACCTGAGAGGAGATTCTTCTTGGCCAACACCATTAGGCCTTTCTCGCTCATATGGCTAAGCCGGTTGTGCCAGAGTTCTGCAATGCCTTCATCATCCACCGTATTAATCGTGGAAACCGCGATCTTCACATTCATCACGTATAGTGAGGAACACTTCTGTCCTCTCGCCACAATCAAAGAGCCTTTGGTGAGTTTCCACTTCCCGTCACAAAAAGTGCTACAATACCCTTCGTCGTCGAGCTTGCCAGTGGAGATCAAATTCATGCGGATGTCGGGGATGTGCTTTACACCTTTCAAGACTAAGGTGCTTCCGCTCTCGGTCTCCAAGTGCACATCTCCCATACCAATGGCCTTAACAACGCCATCGTTACCCATCCTAACACTTCCACAGTCACCGGGAGTGTAGGATTTAAAGAAATCCCTCCGCGAAGTAGCGTGAATCGAAGCACCGCTATCGATCACCCAACTGGTCTCCTGACAAGCGACATTAACGGTATCGGCATCATACATCACTAGGAACTCATCTGTGGCTGCTGTCACGACCTTGTCTCCTTTTTCCCCATCACCGGTATTCTTCTCTTTTCCCTTGTCATTTTTGTTCTCCCTAAGAAACTTGCGACAAAATCTCTTGATGTGGCCCTTCTTGCCGCAGTGATGACACTCAATATTGGCGTACCTGCCGGTCTTGCTCTTACTTCGGCTTCTATCTTTCGGACCCTTACTCTGACTCCTCCCCCTGTTGTCGGTGACCAAGACATCTGACTGTGAAGAGGACCCTGTCGACTTTCTTCTCATCTCTTCGTTCAAAACACTGCTCTTGACTACATCCATCTCCAACACACCATCTGGAGCCGAGTTCGATAACGACATTCTGAATGTCTCCCACGAGTCCGGTAAAGTACCAAGAAGCATCAACCCTTGAACCTCTGTATCAAACTTGATTTTCATTCCAGCTAACTGATTGATGATCCCCTGGAATGTGTTCAAGTGGTCTGTCATCGCTTTCCCATTCTGGTACTTCAAACCAAGAAGCTGCTTGATCAAGTACAACTTGTTGTTGCCGGTCTTCCGAGCGTACAACTCCTCGAGCTTATTCCATAAGCTCTTTGCGTTCTTTTCTTCACTGACGTGGTTGAGGACGTTATCATCTACCCACTGTCGAATGTAGCCACACACCTGGCGATGAACTAATTCCCATTCGACGTCCGACTTATCAGCCGGCTTCGCTCCAGCGAACACAGGCAAATAATAATCCTTCACATAAAGAAGATCCTCCATCTTCCCTTTCCACACATGGTAGTTGGAGCCATTCAACGTTACCATCCGACTTGTGTTACCCTCCATGATTTGAACTAGGCACAAGGACTACAACCTGGCTCTGATACCAGTTTGTTGATAAAAAAGCCACCTAAGCGGAATGCGACTTTTCCCTGAAATTTAGCACCAAGTCCAAACCAAACGGATATCCAAACACAATCACAAGAACAGTAGCAGCAACACCTTGTGACAGCCCCTGCTCGTCACTGCACAACCTGAAAATCCAAGGAACAGGTTTGTGCAAGGCGCCACCCACATGCAGCATCAACTACTACCCTTTTACAGGAAATCTTCCCAACCTTTATTTCATCATCAAGAAACAAGGAATCAATGTAACTATCTACCCTAGTTACACAGCTGGTTGTGGACATGCAACCCCACAATCATGTCCCTCTTCCCAATCGAAGGACTGCAAGGACAGCAAGTTCCCCACTCACAAATCCTCACTTCACAACCCTCACACCAGCCCCCTTAGCTGGACGTGGTTACAAGCTACACAGCAAGCATGTTGTGAGTACAAGAGAGCATTACCTCAATCCAGGACAGCACTCCTTGGAGCCTTGAACAGCAGCTCTCGCCTTCAATCTCCAGCAGCCTTCCCTTCCTTGGATCTTGGTCGCCAGCAGCTCCCTTCTTCTGTTCTTGAGGTTTCTCCTCCTCTAGAACAGGGCGGAGTTCAGCTCCAAGACTCCCATTGGAGTTTCCTGCTTCCAGCAGGAACGAACTCCCCTCTTGGAGCTCTTCTCCTCCAAGCCTCCAAGCTCAAGGACGACCTCCAGCTTGCTGCACCTCTCTTTTTTCTTTTGATGCTTAACTTTGCTAAAAGCAAACCCTAATGGTTTTATTAGTTTGTTTACACGTGTGGGCTTACAACCCACTAATGCCTAAGCCCACCAATTGGGCTGGCACACCAACATACCTTTTGTCTCCCCGGAACCCGTAGTGGTTGCAGCCTGGTGCGTCGATGGGTCAAGCTTACAAGGGACTCCTACAGTGTTCTCTACAAGATGCAGTTCATAAAAATGGATACTGATGATGAAGGGAATCTGAAGTTTGCAACTTTCTTTCGTAAAGTCGAAAAAGAAGTTGAGGAAGCTAGTGCAGGAAAATACACTTGTAAGTTACTTTCTCACCCTTGGTGTGCCGTGGGCCCTGTTCTCTGCTCTTCAAAATGCTCTGGGTATTCCCAAGCAGGATCTGACTACAGAGCGTAGGACCTTAGCAGTGTTTTCTTCTCAAGTTCACGAAGGATGCCGATCTGAATTGTTTTATTTTCTGAAAACTTTTATTATGTACAGCTCTCTGTTTGTTGTTGCTCCATGCGATAATCCGGTTGATGTCTACTCCTTCGTGCCGAGAAATTTTTATTGCTGGATTCAAATCCATGGAATTCATGAAGACTAACTCTACGAGTTAGCTGGGCGTGAACTTTTGGAGGCTGCTCAACTTAAGATCAGTAATTTGGAAGGTGAGAAATCTGTTCTACTTACTACCAGGTTATGTTACGTGCGTATGATGAAATGAACCTAGATGAATCCTTCCTCCATTTTGTTTACACGAGGAATGAGCAAGGGTTTTAATTGGAGGAGAAATAAAATATGAGAAGCTTAAGATCTTCTGCTTCAAACGTGGAAGAATTGGTCACCACATGAGTTATTGCCCAAAATTTGAAGGTTCAGTTCTGTTTGAGGGGAGGAAGAACATACTGATCATGAAAAGAAGAACCTGTATGGTCCTCGGTTGAGAGAGGGCTGGAACGGCAAGAGTGGTGGAAATGGCGGGAAGAGGGCAGCTCCAGGAAATTGTTTTTGGAAGGTTCAGAAGAACATGTCGTACAGACCCCTAATCGGAGGAGTACCCACCTGCGTTTGAAGCGCTTGGGGTTGGCTTACACCCAGTTTCCTCTCGAGATAAAATGGTCGAACCACCTTTAGGCTATGGACGGAAAAGGAGTAGCTGTGATGACTACCCCATGTCGAGAGGAGATGAAGGATAGGGTTGGTCAAGCAATCTTACTTGGATTCGTCTGGTGCCTTGGGAAGAGCTGTGGGTTGAGTGGGAAGTAATGCTCTCAAGTTTCAAATCGAAGCTGCCGACATGGTGAATGCCTTGTTCATCTTACCTGCAATACTCAACTTCAAGTTTGTTGGCATCAGTCCGGTGGAGAGGGTGGACTCATTGTTTAGCCATTACTGTGTTGAAGAAGTAATTATTGCTGTTTTCTTCTATGGATCATCAAAATCAGAAAATTGGGATGGCATAGAGAGATCAATTGTAACACTCTAATTCATCTCAACGTGAAATCAAATTAAAGTATTAAATCTTCGACCAATATTTCTGCTCATTTAAGATCTAACCACTCAAGGTGTTAACAACCGAAGATTCAAGCAAATATAATGCGCAAACGAAATATACATGAATATACGAAAGCATGCACAAACTCTTAAGGCTGAACTTATATAATTAAGACATCCTAATTTAATTTTAAGTTATAAAAAAGACTTCAAATTGGGGGAAAAATCTTGTACAATTTCCTATGTAACTAGGATGCGGGAAAATTTTTACAAACCTATTATAATAAATTTATAATTAACAAAAACAAACCCAGATCATTCTTATTTTACACATTTATCACACAGAAACATTTCAGCGATGTTCCACCTCATTCACAACACATCACAGATCACTTATAACAAAAACATTTTATTCTTTAGGTTGTTGGTTTGTAGAGTCTGCGCATGATCCTTTTTGTAACACCCAAATTTAGCTCGAAGGATGGACCGAATTGTGATATTATAATTCAGAAAGCTACTCGTTGGATTACCACGTGCAAACGTTATGGAAGCGGATCGGCTTAAGATAGTCACCTTACTGGGTTTTCATAGAATGATGTAGATCCTACTATATAGGATGAATCTTAAACTTAAGGCTACTAAATGAGCACTTTCTTTCACAATAGAGGCATCACTTCTCTAGCGACTAAGAGGGTGACTTTTAAATATGATGATCGCTTCGAAGTACACGAAGGCAATACTTCTAATGCAGCTAAGAGTTTGAGTTCTTGAAAGATGCTATGACATGATCCAATTTTTAGACTTAACTTTAGTGATTGGATTAGGTAAGTTGATCTTAATGAGGATGTGTACGATAATGTAAACATTAGGTCGTGATTACCAGTTCTACATACCCTGCAAGGAAAGAATTAACATCAAGGCATCATCGGATGCCAGACCATCATATCCTAACACCTGACCTTCATGTGCAGTCTTCACGCGGTATGAACTATATGCTCCTCATACCTATGTTTCTCTACACACACATATAGAGGTGCAACCAAATACATTTCATGTACTTGAGTTTGTTTCTCATCATGTTCCGGGTTTTTGAGGCTTATTCAAAATGTAGATGATGGTTAGCCTTTACTTCAAAGTTTATCCACTCCACATTGATAATAAAAAAAATGTTAAACAAATGTATGTAAACAACATATCATAACCCAATCCAAATCATACATAGTTAATAATCAAGTTTAGGGCTCACACCCACAAAATAACATAGTCATCCATGGCATAGAAATCCATATACAACATATAAGATGTAAGGCCCCTGCCACTACCACTAAGTAGCTAATCCTCACGCCTAGCTCAACGAACACCACAAGACTTCACCTGCATAAATATAAGAAAAACGTCAGATTGAAATAATTACCGGTATAATCAAGACTAGTAATGGGTATTTCATTGCCCATGGGAAACTTAAAAACTTTAGAAAACCTGACATGGCTATAAGCTAAGATAACTTATTAAAAAGGTCTGGCTAAACATGCATCACAAAAATCATATTAATACAAGAAGCTTATGCCGTCATATCTTCCATATAAGAAGCTTACAGCTTCACATCCTCCATATAACACCCGCTACGATACTTAGGTAGAAAAGGAATAATTAGATTAGTACCACAAATTTAAAAAATATGTTGTATTATGAAATACCCTCATGCATTCCACTACATCATCGTTTGAAGGAGTACTGGTGTAATTCATACAACCCATACAAATCTTTTATGTTTGTAAAATCATAAATCCTCATACTTATATTTAATAGGCATGGGTAGGGATATGTATAATATTTTTTTGTAGCTTATCATTCAAAAATCATCACGTGATCGCAGCCTTGAAGTTTTATTAAATTATAAAAAGCACAGCTAAATGGCCTGACATCGGAGGGATCTAATAAAATGTCGCCAACGCCATCCTAAGTCTAAAATATGATTAAATTCAACACATAAGGAGTCAAACATAGATGAAGTGATAGAGAGTCTTACGAACCTGGATGAGTGGAGCTCATGTCCTATATCGATCAGTTCACCCCACGTAACCTAGCATAAAGATTGAACCCCATATCAGACTCGGATCACATTGGCATGCACACTCCAAATTTCAAAACTTTCATTAAAAAATAGCCAATTTTATAAAATTATATTAAACGTAACTATTTCTAAACCTTTTGTATCAATCATTTTTCATTTAATAACGAAAATAACCATAAAATTTATATCATTGATGAGTTAAAAAGAATTTTTTTAAAAAAATTTTGGACTATAAAAAATAAAAGAAATTAAATATATAAATTTTGGATGTTTAAAATTTGTATTTAAAATTGTCATATTTTATTAAAAATTAAACTTTTGTTTTATATAATATATTTTTATTATGAATAATTTTTAAAAAAATTAAATATCATTCGTGATATAAAATGTAAACAAATATGTTTAAGAAAATTTAAAATTAGATTAAGGTTAATAAACAAATATTATGAATTAAATATTTTTAAAATATATGAATTAGATATATGTAAAATAAAAATCTGAGATCTAACTATATCTAACATAATTTTGAAAATTTTAGTATTTTTAAAAGAAAATTTTGAGAGTTGGTTGTTTATGACATTTTTAATCATCTAAATTCGATTTTCTATCCCTTCCAAATCCGCTCACAAAATGGGAGCTCCATAAATAAAAAGGAAATTTATGCCTTGTTGCTGCTTAGGCGGGCCCCGCGGGTAGTTACAGGCCACACAACAACCAAAACCTCGTCCGTTTGTCCCCGCTGTACTCTGTCCGCTTTAATTAACCGTGGCCCCCACCTATCTCCTCCCTCTTCTTATTCTTCTTCTTCTTCTTCGCTGCGCTCACTTACTCAGACGATATACAAAGTCGGAGCCATGGCCAAGTCGCCGGCGGCGAACGTCGGAGTCATTGAAGGCGGCAGCAAGGAAGCTCGAACTCCTCCTCGGAGTTCGAGTTCTGGAAGTTCCGCAACTTCTCCTTCTCCGACTCCCGCTTCCCCGCTGCCGACGAGCTCATCGTCGACGGCGTCCTCCTCCCCTTCACCCCCGCCGCCCCCGCGAAGACCGTCGCCGAGAGCGAGCCGGAGAAAGAAGCTCCGCCGTCGGAGGCGGCGGAGACGGAGACGGAGGCGGCGACGCCATCCAAGAGGTGGAGGGACATTTTCCGACTGCTCGGAGGGGACGAGAAGAAGCCGGCGAGGAAGCCGCCGCCGCACGTTAAGGAGCGTAGGACCGTCGGGTCCGGCGCGGCCGACCTCAACATCAACATCTGGCCCTTCTCCCGGAGCCGCTCGGCGGGTTGCGCCGCCCCGCCTCGGCCGAAGTTCGTCGCCGGCGCCGGTAACGGCTGCGCCGCCGTTGCGAGGAAGTCGTGCAGCGCGCCCTGCTCCCGCAGCAACTCCGGCGGCGAGTCGAAGTCCGCCGGACGGCGGGCCACGCCGCCGAGCCCCGCGCGCGGGGTGCACGTCGGCCGGAACAGCCCCGTGTGGCAGGTCCGCCGGCGGCCGGCTAAGGCGAAGGAGCCCGCCGCCACCACCGTCACCGGCGGCTGCGCCAGCACTAGCTCGGCCGGTGGCCGAGTGAGAGTTGTCAACCTCAATGTCCCGCTATGCATGGGTGTCAGACAAGAGAGCGGCGGCGGCGGCGCGTGCGGACCGGCCGGCGGTGCCGCCGGAGGAGGGCTATTCGGATTGAGGTCTCTCTTTTCCAAGAAGGTGTACTAGGGATTATGAATTTACGAAACTGACCTTTCTGTATTTCTGTATTTTTACTTTATTTTTCTACCTGTTAACTCTGGAACATATAATTATTATAGATTATTTTGATGTCTGTAGTACATGTAATTATTAGCGTTTATTTATAAACTTGTGTTGTACGCTTCTAACTGTGACCTATGGCCATGGCCAGGCTGCTGTCGAAGTTGTTGACGATAAGGTCTTCACCACTTGTTCTATTCTTTGATGTGCTCCTAATTTTATACTATTTAATTTCACAGGAGTTATTCATTTGGCACTTAGTATTGTTTCACTACTTGCCATGTTTGAGATAAGTGTACGTAAAAAATTTACAAATCAATATTCTTTTATGAAAAATAAAAAATAAATAGAAAAAATTTTAAGAGGCACGTGCACATGAAAAAAAATATTTTATTTTTATTTTATATTCTCTTTATTTTAATATGTAAGAAAATTTTTTAAAATTTTGATATCATTTCATTTTGTTGTATTTCTATTTCATATAAAATTTTTTTTTCATTATTTTCACGTCAACCAATTTTTTTTGTTGTATTTTTATTTTATATTCTGTTTGTTTTGTTGTATTGAAATTGTATAAAATAAATATAAAATTTGGAGTTCACAAATTTAATTATGCATAGATTTCTTGAAATTCAATAAAAAAATCAATTTCAATTAAAGTAATTATATGATTATGTTTGGTTTTCTTGAAATTAGAAGAATAGAAATATAAAATTTGGATGTCTCAAGTTTTCTTTTATTTGGATGTTTTGAAATTTAATTAAAAGAATTTCAATTAAAAAATTAATCAATATAAATTTATGTAAAAAATTTACAAAATAATATTTTCTTATGAAAAATAAAAAAATTTAAATAAAATTTTGGGAGATACATGCACATGGGAAAATATTTTTTATTTTTATTTTATTTTCCCATTATTCAAATATGTAAGTAAAATTTTTAAAATTTTTATATTCTTTCATCTCATTGCATTTATATTTCATATGATTTTTTTAATTTATATTATTTTCATTCTAACCAAACATGCCCTGTGTAAAAATTTTACAACCCAACATTTTTATATGAAAAATAAAAAAAAATTGAGAGAAATTTTAGGAGGCACGTACATGTGCACATGAAAAAGAATATTTTAATTTCATCTTATTTTCTTACTATACAAATATAAGAGAGAATTTTTTAAAATTTTCATATCATTTTATATTATTTTATTTACAATATTTTCATGCCAATTAAACTAATTCTATGTGAAAATTTACAAAAGAATATATTTTAATGAAAAATAAAAAATTTTGAGGAAATTTTGAGAGGCACATAAACATGCACGTGGTAGGAATGTTTTATTTTTGTCCTACTTTTTTTCTATCCAAATATGTAAGGAATATTTTAAATATTATTTTATCGGTAAAAAAATTTTACATTATTTTTATTATGCCAACTAAAAACGTCAAAGGTGCTTGAGGCAGCCCAGCGTTGATTAGGAGAGAGTTGCTTGCGTGAGGTAAAAGAATAGGAGCCCATCGAGCAATAATCATATTTGGCCGGCTCTTGAACAATATTATCGACTCCGACAAAGCTTAGTGTCGGATGCAAATAAATGGTAAACTTGTTGTGGAGGAGAGGAACCAAGTTGTTGTATCTTTCGTGGACAATCACACCGTGGTCCACCACTATCAACTCTTCTATTCTTGCATCTTAGTTCTTCCTATAATTGGAGATTTTTTTAACTCATTCATGTTGAACTCAAGCAATTTGGATTTTCTGTTATTTCCCGATTTTGAAGTTTTCTTTCTTTCTTTTTTTTTTTAAAAAAAAAGGTTTGGTTATGTGATTACCATCTTCTACTACTAGTACCGACACGTGTTGCGTAGACTAAATTTATAATTTTTAAGCACATCACAAATATGATTTTATTTGATTTAAAATTTTATTTGGATTTAAATAAAAATATAATAAAAAATAACAAAAACCTAAATAAACAAACCCTTAAAGCTTTTACGTAGGTGCTCTAAAGTATCATATCATGCATAATACAAATGAAAGAGGATCAGTAGTGGTCATATAATAAAATCAAGCAAAGTGACCCAAATTCTGAATTTTGTAAGACTTGTAATACTTTTAAGATCTTTTGCTGGATTATCATTGGCAGCTGTGATTTGTCATTGGTCCCTTACATGCATCAAACCGCACCACCTCATCTTAAAGCTAGCGATTTTATCCATTCTTGATATTTTGGAACTGGTACCAAACAAAAAAACAACACTTTCCTAACAGTTTATCGTTTAAACGCCTCTCATACAGATTTTTTGACCACTACAATAAGTGGGGAAAATATAGATATGAAAAAATAAAAATCGAGTTATGAAACTCACGACTTCAACATGCAGAATATTGTTTTTCACAAAAAAAAACCCTGCAAAATGAAAGATTAAACAAATAAGATAGCAGATGAACGGCTGGTGCATAGCTTGAGTTCCACTCTTCTTTAACCTCGGACGTCCCTAGAGCAAACCTCCTCCCAACCATGGCTCCTCGCATTGCCATAGCTTTCCTTGCTCTGCTTGCATTCGTTTCCTGCTCAAAAACCTATGCCTAAAAGGACTACACATTTTTGCACCTCTGAAATGTGTATATATATATATATATAAAAGATAGGATAACCCGGCTCTACAGTAAAAATTTCTTACAGTCACCTCTAATCGGATTAGATCGACAACCCAGAACTATATTTCAAAAAAACCTAACTCACCTCTTCCCCATGGCCGCCGCCGCCGCCGCGCTGGCGCGACCCTCAGCTCCCCCCGCACCAACGCCAACAAGTTCTTCATCCGCTCCTCCTTCGATGCCGACACCATTGCAGCTGCCTTTGCCCACGCCTCCCCCTGCCTGCACCTCCCCCTGCCCCTCAGCTCCCTCTGCACCGACAAGTCCTTGTTCGCCCTCCTCGACTGAGGACGTTGTTGGTGCCGCAGGTGTGGGTGCGGGGAGGAGGAAGGGAGGCGGCTCCATGGGCATGGGCACGGTGGAGGACGGCGGCCTCCGCGGATCTAGAAGTTGACAGCAAGGTGGAAGGGTGGTGGCTTGACGGGCGTGGACACGGTGGAGGGCGGCACTGTTGTGGGCACGGATGCGGGCGCAAGCTGATCCTCAAAGCCGGCGTCTTGGACGCAAGGGGGCAGCGGAGGCACCGATAGTGTCATGGATGGGAAGGAAGAATAGTTTTTTTAAAAAAAAGATTTTGGGCCATTTTGTATAATTGAATGGCTCCGATTAAAGGTAACTTTTGGAAATTTTCCACCATTGACCTTCACACTATCCAATATATATATATATATATATGGGTTGGGTAACCTGGGTCGACCCTAGGAAATTTTTTTGGGGTCGCCCCGAATCTGGACCGTCCGATCATAAGGACGGTCTAGATCTCTTCCTCTCAAAACCTTAACCCCTCCCCCTCCTCCCATGCACCGCCGCTGCCGGGCCGCCGTCGCTGCCGCCGCGCGACCCCACCTCGCCGCCACCGTCGCTCGCCGCCGTCTGCGGGCGTGGGCGCGGTAAGGTAAGGAGGAACCGCAGCGGCGTGTCGGGCCCGTTGTCGCCGTGTTGCCGCGCGACCCTGCCACTGCCGCCACCGTAGCTCGCCGCCGCCTCCTCGTGCTCCCATGCCAGGGACCCTCGCACCCCCGTCCGCGGGAGTGGACGCGGCAAGGAGGAATGGTGGTGGCGCGTCGACAACGGGCCCGACGCGCCGCCGCCGTTCCTCCTTGCCGCGTCCACGCCCGCGGACAGGGGCGCGAGGGTCCCTAGCGTGGGGGCACGAGGAGGCAGCGACGAGCGACGGTGGCGGCGAGGGCGGGGTCGCGCGGCGGCGGTGACCACGGCCCGGCAGCGGCGGCGCATGGGAGGAGGGGAGGGGTTAGGGTTTTGAGAGGAAGAGATTTGGACCATCCTTATGATCAGACGATCCAGATTTGGGGCTACCTCAGGAAAAATTTCCTGGGGTCACCCCCGGGTTACCCAACCCCATATATATATATATATATATAGAAAAGGGAGTCTGTGCTTGAGCACAGACTCCCTACCTGTGCTTAAATGTGTTTCCAGCCGTTGGATCGCGATCCAACGGCTGGAAATCATTCCCTTCCTCTCCCCCTCCTTTCCCCCTCCTCTCCTCTCCCAGAGTCCCTTCCCGGCGGCCCTTGCAACGCCCCGCCTCGGCCCCGCCGTGCTCCCCCGCGCATTCCCGCGCAGC
Source organism: Piper betle (assembly GCA_033002965.1). Taxonomy (NCBI): domain Eukaryota; kingdom Viridiplantae; phylum Streptophyta; class Magnoliopsida; order Piperales; family Piperaceae; genus Piper; species Piper betle. Next base: position 1,699 of record JAURVB010014484.1, on the reverse strand, counting down.
TGCCCTGTAACATCCCAAATCCGGTTCACGCTCGTGAACCAAACCGGCATGTTACAGGCCCCGGTTAGGTCGGCTAACGCGAACCTAACTCGTGCGGATCCAATCTCGGCGTCTTAAGATGAAGATACGATCTGTCATGAATGAATGCATGCACAAAATCCTAACATGGCACTACATGAATGACATACAAATTAAATTTCACACCATCACAATTACGAGCAAAATCGATGAAAATTCTGAAGTAAAACTAACAGGGTCTCCCCTAAAAGTGCAATTATGGGCCCACCCTGTCAAAATAATATATATACAAATATGTCGGCATGCATTAACAATCACACAAAATCTCATTTATAACATATTCATTCTGAAGCTCGGGTCTCAACCCACTACACTTCTGCTGCTCAACTCTGATCATATTTTGCATTCTATTATCTTGTCTTAGCATTTCATTCACATCATATCATCATGCTCAAACATTTACTCATGTCATTCACAATATAATAACATAATAACACAAAATTAAACATTCAGAAATCTAACATGTGTGTGTACAAGACCTCATTGCTCCTTCGTCCAAGCTGGCTCCTCCAACTCGTGATTATTACCTACATATAGTATAAAAACACGTCAGTAACAAGTGTTACTGGTCCGGAAAATAAAATAACTATAACAAGCTGGCTATGAGAGCAAACTCTCATATGAAAGAAAACCATATACTTCCTCAAGAACACTCTGAAGGGCACTACTGAGGAGCCACTGGGCTGCAGACCCGGTAGCATCCCGAACTTACTGCTGCTGGTACTGTGCTACTCTCAACACTTCTTTTCAGTACTTCTCGTGAAACTTTATCCTAAGCCCTCTCCTTACCTCCATATTTCTCCTGGCCTTGAGCACGAAGGCCGAGTACTCTCAGGCAGTCGCCTTTAGTACCCTTTGAACCACAAGTCCGGACATGCGCTGTACTAAACAGTACCCGTAAACCTCCACGTTCTCCGGGTGTGAGGAACTCAAACGCGGAGTTGTCAGGATCCCTCGGGAATGGAACAGTCCGCTGGCACTAATCCAGAGCCCGCTTTGACTGTCACGGCATCCTCTGCATGGTACGTGCAGTCGGTTTCTCCATCTCTCGTCTCACTGAAAACTCGATAAAACTATATATATAGGCCTGGGAAGGGATTCATATAATAGGCCCGAAGGCAACTTGTGGTGGATCTTGTTTTCGAAATCATCCTCGAGGGATCTCATCCTCGAGGGGTTATTAATCCGGAAATATTCGATTAAATGGCCCGAGTTAAGTGGGATCCGATAAAACGCCACTTAACCCGCCCTGCAATAATAAAATAAACATACAATGGAAGAGCGTAAAACAAGACGAGTCCTAAACGGACCTGGTAGAAGCTCCAAGCGTGTCATCGCGCCTAGGCGGCGAGCTCCTATTCCGTACCTACACATCAAAACTAAATACTAACGCCCGCTAACTAAATGATGCATCAAACTCAACACAATTAAACACAGAATCATCATCAAAATAACCATCAAATAATTATAAGAGTAAATAATCCTAACTCAACTACTCATACCATATTTTATTCTGTTCTTCTAAGTTGCATCGTACTAGTTTAACATGTTCATACACAATTCATCTCATTAGATCACTTCATTCACTAATAATGTAACACCCCAAATCCGGTCCACGCTC
>JAURVB010014483.1:0-127938 GCA_033002965.1 Piper betle | reverse complement strand
AAGAGAGAGAGGGTGGCAGATGAGGGAGGAGGCCGGGATAAGGATTTCTGGGTCATCGAGTCACTTGATGAGATGGAGCGTGCACAGAGAGTAGTGAACGCGGGAGGCTGATAGACAAGATGAGATCATGTTTTGCCAGATGTTTATTATGCTTAAACATGCTCATCGTGTCCCTAAAGATTCATTTACATCGAGATTTGACCAACTAGATCATCATAGGGATCCATCTCATTGATGTATTTGACATGTATTGGCTATGTTTAATATATTGGTGTATTTGACAAATAATTTTTGTCTAAATTAGGTTCAATTTATGATATTCTGATTGGTCATGTGGTTAAAATTTTTTTTGTTAAAAGTAAATTTACAAAATGAAATCGTACTTTTTGCTGTTTTCTATTTTTACGATGGATTTGCAACTGCATTGAGACCAGATTGGCGACCAAGTATTTGTCTTCCAACCAAATTAGCAACTGGTTTTTGACCATAAGTGTGGTTGCAAATAATTTAGTGACCGCATTTAAGACGGTAAAAACCAGAAAATATGAATTAATTGAAGGTATATTGGGATATCTAATTCATCAATGGCTAAATTTGGTAAATATTATCTTTATCATTGGTGCGTCAAAAATAGTAAAATTGATCAATAATTTGCAATGTTCATAACTAATTATTAAAAATAACTAGGGATTTCAAACCGAGGTAAGATTTATAATTTGAGTTAGCCTAAGCTTGTTTATCAATAATTAAAAATAAATGCCATAATTAAAGAGTACTATCAACTATTTGGTCAAAAAATTAGCTTGAACGAATTATACATAATAATAATTCATCAATTTTAATCTAATAGAATATATTCTCTAAGTTATTTAATAATTTATAGTTGTAAATCCTAAACAAAATAACTATTAATAATATAAAAAAATTTCCAACTCCAACTTCAACATTTTTAAATAATGTAAACTCAAATATTATATTAGAATCTTGATAGAATTTATATGCCTAGAGAATAGTGTGGATTTTCTACTAGTGCTTGTGAAATTTAAGAGTATTCTTTCTTGATAAGAACCGGTCATCTTTATCTATTAATTATTACCTATTAACAAAGCTATATGGTTTTTCGATTGTCATATAAGCACTTAATGTAATTATTACCTATTAACAAGTTATATGGTTTTTCGATTGTCATATAAGCACTTAATGTAATTTATTATTTTTTAATTATTGTTATAGAATTCTTTAATCATAATTATTTCTTTGAAAATCTCTATACATTAAGATAATAATTTCTAATTAATTTTAATTAATGTGTGTGTATGTATATATATATGTATATATATATATATAGAGAGAGAGAGAGAGAGAGAGAATGAATGTCTGTGTGTGTGTGTGTTTTGGTAGTTTAGGGCAAATACAGGAAAATTACCTATGTGAGATCCTCAACTTGGTCCCACATGGGAGAAGATCTTGTTAATAAGTGGGAATGGACTATAAATCTTTAACTTCCGAGGTACCCATTTTAAAAAAATGACTTAGCCCATTACATTGCACTTTGGGGCTGGGTCGTTACAAATGGTATCAAAGCCAACCTGGTTCCGTGTTAGATGGTGGGCTGAATTAGGAACGTTGGCTAGGCTGCTGGTCACGGGCCAAAAGGTCGTGGGCTGGGGCTAGCAACGGGCCAAGATATAGGCATTTCGAGAATTTCCTAAAGTTGGTGGATTGTGAGATCCCTCAACTTAGTCCCACATCTAATACCTACTGGGAGAAGATCCTGTTTATATGTTTATAAGCATGATGTGGAATGGACTATAGATCGTTAATTTTCAGGGTACCCATTTTAAAGAATGACTTAGCCCATTACGTTGTGCTTTGGGCCGGGTCGTTACAGTCGCCCTCAATCTTAGTCATCCAATTACATGGATGACCGAATCCTATTGCTATTTCTCTAGCCAGATCTGGCTAGGGCGGCCGGTCCCGACTCAGTAGAGGCCGGATCTGGCCACACGGTTGCCCAATCGTGGTCGCATGACCAAGTTGGCCATTGTGGCTAGATCTAGCCATGGGCAGCCGGATGGGGTGACAAGGTTTGCCCGTCCCTATCCACCACCGGCAAGGGGGTTGGGGGTTATTAATTTGTTTTATGAAAGATTTGGTGTCTATGGATGGACCAATTTGGAGCTACTGAAAACTTTTCTGCACTTGCCACAAGGTTAACCAATTTTTTACACACACACACGTGTATGTATATATATATATATATATATATATATAATAATTTTTGTGCAATATAGTGCACAAGGAGAGTCTACACCCAATTTAATTTGAGCCGTTTATTTTACATGAACAGCCCGAGATCAAATCCTAAAAAATTACCTAAACCTCATCCCTCTCCTCCCTCCCTCCCACTCCCGTCGCCGCCTCCCTCCTCCGCCCCCTGCCGCTCCCTCCCTGCCCTCCCCTCCCACCCCGTCACTGCCTCCCCACTCTCGCCCTCCCTGCAGCTCCTTCCCACTACTTTCGGTTCTTCCCACTACTTTGAGAAGATAACAGGAGCCATGTCAAGGCCCACCTTACTGCTGCCTCCTTGCTGCTGAAGCATCACCAGGAAGCTTGAGGAGAATCGCTACCTTGCTGTCACGAAAGACCATACGATCACCATTGCTGCTGCATGCAGGAGGATTGCCAACTTGGAGTCATCACTGCCCATTGCTGCTTTGCTCGTTGGCAATCCCTTGGATTGTCATTGCTGCTTGCTGCCAACACCTTGCCTCCTTGGAGTGTCGCTGCTGTTGCCGCTAGAGTGGTCTCACCAAGTTGTCCAATCGAAAAGGAGGAAATCCAGCCGCAGCCTTGCCGACTGCTGCCTTGGGGTGTCGTTGCAGCCGCCAAGGAGAGGGGTACCTGTTCGTCCTTGCCCAATAACTGGAGCGCCTCAATCCAATTTGCTGCTACTTTGCTGCCCTTGCTGGTCTCTAGCCAAAGCCGGAGATGGGGAGGGCAGGGAGGGGGGTGGCAAGGAGGGGCGGGCAGCAGGGAGGGTGGGAGGGGGAAGGCGGTGACGGGAGTGGGAGGGAAGGAGGGGTGAGGTTTTGGTTTTTTTTAAGGACTTGATCTGGGCTGTTCATATAAAATGGACAACTCATATCAAATTGAGTATAGACTCTCTTTTTGCACTATAAAAAACCATTCTCATATATATATATATTGAAATAGTTTTCCTGTACTCCAGCATAGCCATCTTGGCTATGCTGGAATTTGATCTTGGCTGTTGGATTAGCATCCAACGGCCAAGATAAAAAAAAAAAAAGAGGGGGGCTACCGGCGCCGCCGCAGTAGCGACGGCAGAGGGGGCAGGAAGGGTGCCCGGCCACGGCGACGGCCGGGGGGTCGCGGGGCGCGGCGGCGGGGTGGCGGGTGCGGGGGACGGGGTGGCGGGCGGGGGACGGGGTGGCGGGCGGGGGATGGGGGAGGGGGCGTCGCGCGGCGGGGTGGCGGGCAGGGGATGGGGTGGCTGCGGGCAGCGGCCCCGACGGGGTGGGGGTGCTGTCGCCCGACGGCGGGGCGGCGGGCCAGCAGGGGAAGAGGCGGGGCGGCTAGATCCGCCGCCTCGTCGGCCGGTGGCGGCGACGGGCGGGGCAGGGGTGGCGGCGTCGCATCGGCCGGCGGCGGTGGCGGCGACAACACAAAGTTTTTTTTTTTTTTAACCAGCCGTTGGATTAAATCCAATGGCTGGAATACTGCAGCACAGCCAAGATGGCTATGCTGCAGTACAGCCTCCCCCTCCTATATATATATATATATATAGAGTAATGCTATGGTGCGCTGCCATCTTTTGGCAGCGCACCATGCGCTGCAAATCTGGGCCGTTGGATCGCGATCCAACGGCCCAGATCACTTTGTCAAAAACCCTCCCCCACCCTCCGCCGCCCGCCGCTGCCGTCCGGCCGAGCCCCGCCGCAGCCCCCCGCCGGCATCCCCGGCCACCCCTCAGCGGCGGCCCCTTCCTCCGCCCTCCGCCACCTCAGTCCACCACCCTCCCGCCCCTACACCCGGCCCTCTGTCCCCTCCCCGCCCCGGCCACCGCCCCCGCCCCCCGAGCGAGGGGTGGTGGCGGATGGCGGTGGCGAGGGGCGGGGGCGGTGGCCGGGGGGGACAGCGGGCCGGGTGTAGGGGCGGGAGGGTGGTGGACTGAGGTGGCGGAGGGCGGTGGACTGAGGTAGCGGAGGGCGGAGGAGGGGGCCGCCACCGAGGGGGTGGCCGGGGATGCCAGCGGGGGGCAGCGGCGGGGGTCGGCCGCGTGGGTCGCGGCGGGGCTCGACTGGACGGCAGTAGAGGGTGGGGGGAGGGTTTTTTGACAAAGTGATCTGGGCCGTTGGATTGCAATCCAACGGCCCAGGCATTGTAGTGCATGGTGCGCTGCCAAAAGATGGCAGCACACCATAGCTATATATATATATATATATATATAGAAAAGACTCCTGTGCACTGCTTATTTTTCGCAGCGCAGGAGTCGTGGCCGTTGGATTGGAATCCAACAGCTAGTACCCCAACCCCGTGTTTCATCCCCTCCGTTTTCCCGTGTTCCCCCTCTCCTCCCCCTCGTCACAATCCATGGCCGGCGTAGCCTTGCCAGCGGTGGCGGCCGACGACAAGGTTGTCTCCGACTTTGATCCTGGCTGCATCACCGACATCAAGGCCTGGCTCGCCGCCCAGTTCGACTGCCCTCTTCACCGCCTTCCCCACGCTCGTCGTCCATTTTGGTCCACCATCCACCACCCAACCCTCCTCATTTTTTCCCCAAATCTTCCTCATCTTCTTTTCCTCCATTTTAACCAATTTTGTTAAATTTTAGAGTGTTTTTCATCATTTTGGGTGAGGTACATTTTCTTTCAAAGTTTTAATTTTTATTTGTTTATATGAAGCGATTCATGCTCTGGATGATTGATGTCGTTGATTGTGATAGGTTGAGATGCTAATTAGTCTTGATTGCTATTTATTGTTGCAATTGTTTTTAATTTTGTGCTAATTCTTGACACCTTGAGAAGTTACCAGGACTTGCTTCCGTTACATATTGTTCTAGTGACCGTCTTCTTTCACAATCAAGTGACTATGAAAAATTTTAATTTATCTTTTGTGATTTAGGACAAAGCTCTTGCTGCTTTAGCCATTGACGCCAAAAGACAGCAATATGCTGATGCAGAGAAGTTGCTCGAGGATACTTCAGCTAGCTCTTACAACTAAGGACTGATGCTTTGAATCTGTATGCTATGCATGTTTCATCACAATGCATACCTTCACTCAGTTGAAAATTAATCTATGTGAGATTAAGAGGTGCTTACTTACTGGCTTAAGTTTGAGTGCCTTGGTTTTGTGTTCATAGTACACTGGTTCGTTCCCAACTTTTGTTCATGTTTAAAGCATATTCTTGGAGTATTGCTATATACACTGGTTCGTTCCCAATTGGTCATGTTAGTTCTTTACAAGCGTTAGGGGTTGTGACACTTAATTGTTATGGAGAGATAATGTGAACCTTTCACGTGGCAATTGGACGTACAAACAACATTTTCCATATTCCTGTTAAACGGGTATACTTTGTAAAATCCACTCTGGCATGAAGTATAAGATTATATCTTTTGTTTATTTTTTTACTGAATCAAATTAGATGTGGTGGTTATATTTTTCATTTGTAACTGTTGGGATTTGTTTGTTCTCATGTATGGGTTGGCCATTTGCTGCGATGTTGTCAACAAACTGTGCTCTATATGGATTCCATGATTGTTCCTTGTTGAGAGGAGATGAGAGAATTTAAGGGTGGTCACTATCACAAGATAGCCGACGTTACTTCAAATGTTGAGAAATGTCTTGGCCAAGAGTACAAGGTATTTAGCAAATGCTTAAGTTCTTTCTTGATGATATTGTTTCAATCTAATTTTATCTGCTGTTGGTTTTTTTAATGCACTTCTTTTTCATGTTTATGAAATCATAGGTGGATGATCCATCTTGTTCAACGCCGAAAAGAAGAACATTCAATTTGCCAGGTACTTCATTGATCGAAGAACTGAGAACTCCTCCATTTGAGGAGCTGCTAAAGCTGTTCTGGGATGCCAAGTTTGGGAAACATGTTAATGGAGAAGCAAAGCAATTTGCTGGAGCACAAGACAACCAGTCTCCCCCTTGAGAGATTCAAGGCTCCCTCTTACTGCCTTAAACTAGAACTTGTGTACAGAACCGAATTTCATTTATTCTAATGCTCAAGGCAAGGTGTTGTGCCTATTGTATGGCGGGTCAACCAGAGTAGTGCAATTTTTAAAAACATTTTAAAAATTTCTTGGTGGTCATTGTGTGAAGCTTACAAACTTGACTCTTTACTGCAAATTAAGTAGCAAAAATATATTTGCTCTTATCACGAAGTAAAACCGGGTTGGAATTAATTTGATTTCCTAGCATATGGAATAAATCATATTGGTTATGTATGTATATGTAAATTAAGCAGCAAATATTTGCTTTGCATTGTCACTCCATCGTCCAAATCAACTCCAGGAGCTTCCTCATTCTCAAATTTTTAAGTCCATGGTTTAATACCAATTGTTACAAATAAATATGGCAAACAAATAAACATGTCCTCTGAACGTTGGAAGTGATTGGTGTGCTGTGATGCTCTAAATCTTGAAAATAGACCTAATGTGCTAAGCAATTTCAAGAAGTTAATAGAAATTGTTACAACCAAACATGGTTTCATAGTTCAGATGGTCTGATGTAGCAACATTATTTTATTTCTAATGTTTTGTGCAAAAAAGTTCATTCACAAACAGATTATAGAAATCATATCTGAAACTCAGAAGAAATGGCAACTCTGCCGTAAGCCATATTTGGATCGATAATAAATAGGTAGTCTTCATTCCTCTGCAGCGACTACGTTGATCTCACCCCTCTCCAATAGATCATAGAAAGCCCTCGTTTTCCTCTGCTCATTCCAGTGATGCATCTTGCACAAACCTCCAGCGAATAGGCCGAGAGTCGCCCCCATGATAATTTCCTTGATTATGCTTGGGCCTGTCAGAGTAGCATGAGCAACCTTATGTGCAACCATTTTTCTTCTTCAGGAAACCACCAACAACTGCAAACAACTTAAGATAGGGAAATGTCAGGATTGAAGCAGCAAAAAATTACAAAAGAGGGATGACAAATCCGGTAGATGTTAGAGATAAGTTATAGTCATCTTCATCATCATCCATTCTATTCATAATATAACAAAGTAAAAGAAAAAAGAATCTGAATTCTTTCCACACAAATAGGAAGACTGGAAAACATTAAGGCCACTTTGTACCTATTCCACTAAAATAGTCATATGTGAGCATCAACAAATTAATTTTATCCTCACTAATAAGAAATGCAATCGAGTGGTAAACAAATAACCTACTTCTACATACTTTCTTGCAGACCCAGTCACACAAAGCTATCAAAGATAACCCTACTCTAAAAATTTGGGTTCCCAACTTAATATAGAAAATCGAGTAGTAAATGAATAACCTACTTAGACATACTTTTTCGCAGACCAGTCACACTAGACAACTATCAAAGATAACCCTACTGCAAATATTTGGGAACGAACCAGTGTACTATGAACACAAAACCAAGGCACTCAAACTTAAGCCAGTAAGTAAGCACCTCTTAATCTCTCATAGATTAATTTTCAACTGAGTGAAGGTATGCATTGTGATGAAACATGCATAGCATACAGATTCAAAGCATCAGTCTTTAGTTGTAAGAGCTGAATGAAGTATCCTTGAGCAACTTCTCTGCATCAGCATATTGTTGTCTTTTGGCGTCAATGGCTAAAGCAGCAAGAGCTTTGTCCTAAATCACAAAAGATAAATTAAAATTTTTCATAGTCACTTGATTGTGAAAGAAGACGGTCACTAGAACAATATGTAACAGAAGCAAGTCCTGGTAACTTCTCAAGGTGTCAAGAATTAGCACAAAATTAAATACAACTGCAACAATAAACAGTAATCAAGACTAATTAGCACCTCAACCTATCACAATCAACAACACCAATCATCCAGAGCATGAATCACATCATATAAACAAATAAAAATTAAAACTTTGAAAGAAAATGTACCTCACCCAAAATGATGGAAAACACACTGAAATTTATCAAAAATTGGTTAAAATGGAGGGAAAGAAGATGGGGAAGATGTGGGGAAAAATGAGGAGGGTTGGGTGGTGGATGGTGACCGAAACGGATGACGGGCGTGGGGAAGGCGGTGAAGAGGGCAGTCGAACTGGGCGGTGAGCCAGGCCTTGACGTCGGCGATGCGGCCGGGATCGAAGTCGGAGACGGCCTTGTCGTTGGCCGCCGCCGCTGGCGAGGCTACGTCGGCCATGGATTGCGACGAGGGGGAGGAGAGGAGGAACAGGGGAAAATGGAGGGGGAAACACGGGGTGGGGTGGTGGCCGTTAGATTCCAATCCAACGGCCACGACTCCTATGCACTGCTTGCCTGTTTGGCCGCGCATAGGTGGCCGTTAAATTCAATCTAACGGCCACGACTCCTATGCACACTTGCCTGTTTGGCCGCGCATAGGAGTCTTTCCATATATATATATATATATATATATATATATATATATATATATATATATACACTCACCTACACGAAAATAATAGAGTGTGAACCCTTTTTTATTTAATGACTTTGTGAACTTTACTCATTATCGTCAATATTTTATATAATGATTCACATTGGATAGTTATTAATGAAAATACTCGTAACTAAACAATCATAGCTCCTCAATTTAAATGAAAAACTAATGTTCATAATTGTGGTTCACATATAGAAAAAGTTCACACCCTATATATATATATATATATATATATATATATATATATATATATATATATATATATATATATATGATAGGGTGTGAATCTATATGTGAACCTCAATTATGAATATTATATATATATATATATTTATTTATTTATTTATATATGATATGATATGATACGGTGAGAACTTGATAATTTACGAACTAAATTTTAGTGTGTTGGATAAAAATTAATGGTGGTGATCATTCACAAGGCAAGTACATAATCAATGTAGATTTAAATCCAACGGTCTAAAGATGGTTCCTAAGTTTTCAATTTCTCACCCTATCTTTCCTTTCTTTCCCTCGCTTTCTCTCTCTCTATTTTTTTGGTAAAAATAAATTTCAAACATAGTAGTCTTTGACTAGCATTAACAGATGAGGAATATATATACTCCTTTGACCAATTTATAGTAAGTTGGAGCTAAAAATCAGGAAGAATGCAAAGAGATAGGAATCGTAGTCATTATTCTCTTTCCTTAACAGATGAAGATGAAAAAATCTGTGCAATTTTTTAGCTTGATAACAGCCATTCCTTCTGCTTGACCACTACATATATATACTAATCAAGCCAAGACAAAACAAGTTTCTCATATTCAAACAAAACTGATAATGTATATCTCAACTCTCATCTGAACAACCCAAATCAATGACCCAAAAGAAAGGAAGTCCTAATTTAGGTGGCCAGAATATATTTGAAAGGATGACGTCCAATCATCCTTTCCTAAATAGAGGAGGGGAAAATACAGCTTTGAATGGGAGGATTTCTGTTTTAGAAGTCCAAATTTAGGACTTGAATTGGAGAGAGTGCAAATCAGCAGGTGACAAAGGAAAGATGATCTGTTGTCACTCCCAACAAATTATTCTCACTTACCATGTATTTGCCTTAATCATCTCCCATTCAAAATCTCTCTTTCCAATCTGAAGCTCTGAGAAATCAGCAGCTATGGAAACCTTTTCTCTTCTCTCCAAACCTCCACATATCACTCCCTGAAAATCACGCATGTAATTGATCTCTGCTGATTCTTATTTCCTCTTCCTTTGCTGCTTATAAAAGCCCAAACAACCCATCTCCTCTGATCACTCTCAAGTAGTCCATGCATGTAAGCCTCTTCCTTACCTCTGTCTCGTTTGATTTCATTATAAAATTCAATGATCGGATTATACACTGAGTATCCACCGTGAACTTATAGTTAATATACGAGTAGTCTGCATCCATGCATGCTTCCGCTAGATCAAGATGGATGGGCTTGTGTGCTTGATAAAGTTGATTGATTTTTCCATTTAGTTTCTGGGTTTTGATGTTCAACTATTCTGAATGATTTAGATTTTGATAAAGAATACCCATTTTATTTTCCAACCAATAGCCTATGGTTTTCAATTCAGATCTTTTGTAAATAGAACTTGTTTGGTTAGGCATAAGAAAACATTTATCATTGGCAATAGGTGTGCATGCGGCTACCTTCGTGATCAAATATTTGAACTTCTTTCGTTTTTGTGTGTCGGAGCAGAAGGAAAACTTTGTACCAACTTGTTTAGTTGTCCAAATATTTTGGGGGATAGAGCACACACTCACATATTAGAGCTAAGTGTTGGATCCGGTGGAGGGATCACACATTTTTTGCAATTTAAATACAATCATCCGCTATAAAAGAAGTCCAATAATAATAAAATACGGTAGTATTGTAATCCTTCAACATATCAAATTGACATTAAAAACCTACGTAAAATTTAAATAGGAAGCAGACTTGATCATAGGCCAAACACCTCATGGAAGCCACCTTGGATATAGTTGACATTCACATGACTCGGACCAGCAGCAGCTATTGTTATCTGTTCTGGTTGATATCTGCATGCAAACCATCAAAGTATTGTAGAAACATATATATAAATCTAGCCTTAACAAATTACGGGCAAAAGTAGATTAATATCAAGAGAACTCACCCAATTTGCAAAGTGGGTTCACATCCTTGAGCGTGGAAAACTACTTCTCCATGGGGTTGCTCTGGTTTTAAGTTGTAGTCTAGTGCAGCAGCATTGGGATCCCATCCTTGGTTAGGGTTCATGTGGCTTCCGTCATCAAACTGAAGAAGCTGAGATATTTATCAGTTACCTTTTTATCCAAGATGCAAATTTTGGATGTGCCCATAACGTGAAAATTGTTTAGTACTCATATCACGGTCTTCCCACATTGTGGGTCGGTGAGAAATCATGTGAAGAATCAATCAATGAACCGGGGAAAAAAAGTTTATTAGATTTCTATCTGTTTCTCTTCCTTATCTTGAAAAAGTTCAACATTGAAGTATAAGTGATAGAATCATTAAGCTTACCGTTCTCCTCAGGGACTTGTTCGCTTCGGTGAGCATTTGCTCCTGTGCATCTGATCTTACATCAGAATATGCTTTACAGTGTTCATAATCAATAGTGGGAAGGGGTAAAGCTGATAATAGGCTATAATGAATGTACCCAAAAAAAGTTTCATACCTTTCTTTGTAGATCGGCAAGCTGATCAAGCAGGCACTGAGTCTGATAAGATGCGCACAAGTGATTAGACGTAGCAACAATAATACCAACATTTATTAAAAATTATATATGCTGGGCAATATACTTAGTATTACACTTTTAGAATCACCCCAGATTTGTAGAAATTGAACATTAGTTGATAAACTTCTTACCCGAGTAGATCTGATTTGCTTCAATGATGCATCCAACTGCCTTTCAAGTTGTTCAAGCTCTCTGCTAGACAATGGATCCAAATCCTCACCCAATAGATTTCTGGCAGAAAGGAGACGACACCTTGAATGTTATTTCTAATCTTTAAAACTCAATATATATCCTAGGCTAATGAAATTTTTTAAAACGTAATAACCTTATATGTTAGAATAGTTGGGGAGTTAAACTGGTGAGCACGGATAAAGATATTACTCACTTAAGGAACACCTTCGAGAACAATAAATAATAGACACATGCAGAGCAAACTTACCTCTGGGAGCGTTGTAGTGTCTCCACTCGAGCTTTAAGTTTCATATATTCCTGGTAGCTACTCTGCTCAAAACAAAAATATAACAAAATGAGCTTATTAATGGAATTAGATAAATAATTCTTGAGAGGACACAGATAATTTAAATAGTTACAAGGTGTCAAGGACAAAGATGTGCATATAGGACCACATAGGACCAAGATGTCACTAGAATTAATGTCTCATCATCATGTTTCTGGTGTTTGACTATGTGGGTTTTTAGTTTTACTGAAATATGCTTCTGCTAATGAAAAAAGTTTGTAGATTGTACTGTTCTAATAGACTTTTCTTCTGCAGGTTGGCAGGGAAATGCTTGGGCAAGCAATGATTTCGACTTCGATTCTGAAAGATGAGAAGGCAGAGTACTCCAATTTGCTTGATACCTTCTCTACCAGTCCACAGAAAAAACGTTCCAGATTTGAAAGTGGAAGATACAAGGGAGTGGTGCTGCAACAAAATGGACACTGGGGTGCACAGATTTATGCCAACCACAAGCGTTACTGGTTGGGCACCTTCAAATCCGAGAAGGTAGCAGCAATGGCTTATGACAGCGCTGCCATGAAGCTCAGGAACGATGAATCTCCCTGCAATTTCCCCGGCACAGACCTCACCTTTCAAGAAATGTTCCAAAGCCATCACTGTACAGAGACAATACTGAAGATGATCAGAGATGGTTCCTATGGAACAAAGTTAGACGACTTCGTCAGGGCTCAGTTTTCCGAGAATGCAAGTGGTAGCTCATGCAATGATCAGAAGGCAGGCCCTTACAACCATGGGGAGGTCTTGTGCACCCAACTCTTTCAAAAGGAGCTGACTCCAAGCGATGTCGGTAAACTTAACAGGCTTGTGATACCAAAGAAGCATGCAACCAAATACTTCCCAGAAGTGCCTGTGGAAGGTGAGATAGGGGAGGAGTGGATGATATCCAAATGACTTTCTATGACAAACTCCTTAAACCATGGAAGTTTCGGTACTGCTACTGGAAGAGTAGCCAGAGCTTTGTATTCAGTAGAGGTTGGAACAGGTTTGTGAAAGACAAGGGACTGCAAGCTAAGAACGTGGTAACATTTTGTCGGTGTGAATACCGTGATGACGATGAGGAGCTCAAGTGGTTTTGCATGATTGATGTTGAGTATAGAAATGGAGAGAATGCAAAAGAAGACCAGAAAAATGAAGATCAATCTGGCAGGGAGAAGATACTGCAGCTTCAAGTAGGATTAGAAGGTATTTGTGATGGCAGGCAGAACATAGAGCTTCATCTAGCTGGGTCAGAAGGTACTTCAGATGGAGATTCAGCTCAGCAGTCTGACAAGGTAGGCAAAATAGGGGATGATGAAACACCTAGGGCACCAGAGAGGGGTATCAGAATCTTTGGAGTGCAAATTACAGCATGAAGTGATGGTCAATTAGGTTTAAGGCTGTAGTCTTTCTCTTATGTCTTCTAGGATAGGTTTGGTTTTTTAGGTCTTCAATGCAAGCATTGCAGCATTAGATGGATAGTAAGAGCTTCATGTTTGTTTAATGTTTTTGAACTTGGATATATATATATCTCTGTCATTTTGTTCAAAACTCTGCTATCACTTCTAAGTTTAGTACAGTAGTCATTGCTATTTTACTTCCAACATTTTATCAGATTTTTCTGACACTAGTTTAATCTGGCTTTTGAGGATCAAACCAGATTTCATGCTGAATTATAATGGTTTATTTTGCTTGGCTAGCATACATTGATATTACTTATAGAGGGCATATCTACTCTTATTAAAATTATGTTATGTAGGAGATTCATCTAATCCAAATACAACAAAATAAAAATAACATATTATATTATAACCATCTATCTCTTTATTAAATCGAGATTTTATCTCTAAAATCATAATCTGTCATCTCCTCATGATCTCTAGAATAGGTCTAGGAATATTATGGGTCAACCAGTGCAAGTTACCTTAAAATTTGTTATGGCATGGCTAATATCCAATGGTGTCTATCTGCATATGTGGACTAAAAAACATCAGAAAATTTACCTGAATTTCACGAGTCGATACTATTGGCTCCGGTGCTCCATAGTTGCACTTCTGATACCTTTCAAGTGTCATCATCATGCTACAAAATACATAATTGATGGGAAATTTAGTCAGCCCTAAAAGTATAAGAAGTTACAATGTAGAAGTTATAATAGAAACCAATTATTTGATATATTAGTCTAATTTCATATCTAGACACAGCACTATAAATTATGAAATACCATGCGTGTAATTTATGCCATCAAGCTCCTAAATGTTATTAAATGATGGTGTTTAGAAAGAAAATTGTTGGAAGTAAAGGAGAGTGAAGGTCCTTGCTTTTGGTTTTGCCATGAACAGAAAAAATTATTTACCCAAGCTAGACATGCGTGTCCTTTAGCTTATATGAAAATATAGTAAAAGAGAAAATTAGCCGGTTAATTTAAATATGGTATCATCAAGATTGGAAAGGGTATAAATTTATAATGCTATTTGAATATATAAATATTCTTGCGAGGGATTATTAAGTTGAAGCATTTAGGTACACAAAAGGGCACAGATCGAGATGCATATAGTTTTGCAGAAGGCAAAATTTAATAATGCTAATTAAATGCTTGTTAAACGATCTAATTACATGTAGGAAAGTGCTAATTATTACATGTTAAAATACAACGAAACTACCACCATATAATCATGAATCCATCCCTATTGCTTTCTTGCTTTAGTTGGTTTATGAAACAAAATTTATAGAATCAAGATATCTTTAAAACATTGAATTATGGAAGAGGAAACAGACGTGTCAGCTATTAAACTTGCTGATCTCGACGACAAGACCTCGTATGCATTCGAGAACAGGGAAACCTAGGACACGGCCTGGAAACCTAGAAAGCTGCGAACACAAAGCATGTAATGTCCTATCAATAAGTTCAAATCTTTCAAGAGGTTGTACGAAAACAAACACTAAAAATAAGAAACAAGCTCCAACTTTTTTATAACTTGTAAGCCAAAAAGTGTTAAAGAATCAAAAGCAGGCCATCCCTCCCGCGGCCAAACCTCAAAACAAAAAACACCCTCTTTTCTCTTGATATATCCAATCGACCAGTAGAGGTGTCTCCCACCAAAGGGTATTAAGAGAAGCACAAAACTAGAAACTAGATGAACTACTCATGATCAACAAAAGGCTATTTACATATACATCATAGTTGCTTATATATTATAAAGTGTAATTCTGTGAATAATCTCGTTGGTAGGCTACCTGGAGGTGCTACAGAAATCGTAAAGCTTCCCCTGTTGGAGAAGACGATAAGCGCGACCTCAGCATCGCAGAGAACCGAAAGCTCATAGGCTTTCTTCAACAACCCATTTCTGCGTTTGGCAAATGTCACCTGCCTGTTAATCTTGTTTTCAATCCTCTTCAGCTCCACCCTTCCCCTGCCCATGATCCTTCCCTCCTCAAAAATGATCTTTCCGACCACTACAAATCAAAACTAAGCAGAACCCAAGACCAGACAAGGAGAGAGGGAATTGGTTTGAGGTCTGAAAAGCTAAATTCTTGTGAAGATTGATAGATCTTACAAGGAAGGAAGATGTCGGTGACTTTAAGGTTGGAGGTGAGATGGTGAAAGTACCTTTTTTATTATTATTTTTTTATTGGCTTCTCTCTTCTCTAGATTTTGTTATTATCTCTCTAGAGTTGATTTGTGTTTTTTGGTCGTCGGGATTGGATGTTTGAGATGTGAAAACAGTGTTTGTGGTTGGACGCAGTAACTGCTGTGGGCCAAAGCGTAGGCTTCGTGTCGATCTATCACCTTCTTCTTCAACCCTTACTGACTGGTCCCCTTCCCCGTCTCCTCACATCTGACCTCAGCCCTAACACACTCAGAGCTTCCTTATGGAACACTTCATACGTGTATCAGCTAGGTTATCAACACTTGCTTTGGATTGTTTTTTTACCAGCTATTAGTAAATTTTAGATGCTAATAAGTTGATATATCAACATCGTTTTTTTTCGTGCAAGCTTTGCTTTGAATTTTGGATAAAAAAATATGCATGGAAGGGAAACAAATTGCTCGATTATATACCGGGTAAGATGTAATTAAGTCTTTGCCGAAGACATCCCAACATATGTGACTTATGTAAAAAGTAGATTCCAATTTTTGAGACTTAACTTATAATAATTTGATTTATTTTTTAAACAAATTGTTATATTTTGATTTGTTAAAGATCTTATTTTTTGTGTGAGTTCGATTTTTTATAGTCATGTTAATAGGGCTTCAGTTGATTCTTGGTACACCTCAAATGTCACTTCAGGGGATTTTTTTGCCACGATGTTCATCTTCAGAAGCTTCTTAATTCGCAAGACGTTTATATTATTAATAAATTTTAATTTTATAAATAAATTCTCGTTGAATAATATAATATATTATAATAATCTAATATCTCATGGATGAATTTTTATTAACTTTACAGATAAATCTTAATTGAATAAGAATATAAAGTACAATAATTTAATTTATTTATTTTTTATTATTGATTAAATTTTGATTTGTTAAATCTCCTACCGATATGGAGATCCCCTTTTATTAATGTATATAAGAGTAGATAATGGATTTACGATATAATCTAGTATTATAACTATTTTCTTAAGGAATTTACTAAGTATTGTTATTTAAGTTTTAACATGTAATAGAAGTCATTAAACTTTTAAATTAGAAGAGCTAATTTGTATGCCAATATTAAGTCCTTATAAGTGTTAATTAAAGTGCACTAAGTATAGTCAACTATTACGGTTTAACTTAATCATACTCTCCATGATTATTTGTTGTCTTTTATTTTATAAATATGCATATTAAAAGTGTATTATGTCCTCAAATTCCTGAGCCAACTCCACTCTATCACTTCTCAAATCAAACTCCCTAATGCAACTTTACTCCATAATTTCTCAAGCCGAACTCTATTTATTTATTTTATGCAAATCTTTTATGTATCAAAAGTTAAAAATTATAAATAAATTATGACTCTAAGTCAGGTTAGAATCAACCATGAGTCAACCTTGGAGTCGAGTACAAAGTCTTGAGTTTTTAAACCATGCAATTAGTCTAGCCATTTAGAATCAATGCTCTGTTGATCTTGCCAAGTAGAGTCTAAGTCTCGATTTTTTACACTAGGCAGCCTGTTTAGAATCAACACAAAGTCTACCTTGCCGAGTCCTGATTTTAAATCCGGAAATTTTAAGCTCCACTTGTCAGGATATTCGATACTCCATAAATCCAATCTATATTCGATCTGTTTATATTTGATATGAAATAATTCAGATTGGATTCAGGTTCGAACTTTTTAGATATATAATATATATGAAAATGTATGGATTAGATACATGTTTGGGGTAATCCGGTCCTTATTTGATCAAAGAAAGTGATATTTTATAAAATTATATTTTAAAATATTTAAAATAATATTTTTTTATTTTTTATTTTTATATTAAAATTTATACTATTGTTAATATTTTATTTAATAAGGTTGAATACAGATCCGATATGGGTTTGGCAGATTTGAATTATATGCAACTATGGTAAACATAATAGATATAATCATTGGATTCAAATGGGATTTTTAGATTCATATCAAACACAGATATAGCCTTATCCGATCCATATCTAACCGGAACGGATCGATAGCTTGGCTAGTATATCGATCAATATTTTTAGTACACAGGTCGTACATATTCTGCATAGGTAGCTGGGCAGCTAGCATATATGCGGTCAGTTATTCCTACTCAAATTATTTGGCTATCTGTAGGACTAAATTTTAATGCTTGTAATGGTTATGGAAGGGAAATTAGTTCAACTTCGGTCATCGGAGCTACCAGCTCCGGGGTAATACTTGTGGTAAATGGGATAGAAATGGGATCATTTGTGAGCATGCCCACCTCTTGCCCACCCCCAATTAAGCAGTTCTTCACACTTTTCTAGCTCTTGTTACGTCTCCAATATATATTGGGTCATATGTGCCCAATTTTTCTTTGTGTTTTTTTTGGAAATTAATCATGTATTACTTCCTTTATATCCACCTTGTTTATAGCTAAAGTAGGGATTATATATATAGAGTTGTTATTTATAAATAAAACAGAAAAGAAGCAACACGTGAGAACCGGTATACAACTTGACAATTGAAATAAACCAAGCGTTATTTTTCGAACAAGCATACACCTTCACATAAAAGAGTGTGTCCTCGGCCAATGGGCCAAGTTTAGGGAACAAAGATAGCATAGTTTAAAATTTCGAAATTTCAACTCCACTCCAAGTCAAGTATAACTCAGAGTCACTTATATATATATATATATATATATATATATATATATATATATTAATACCACATATAAAATAAAATAAGTATGAAGTGAGTTTATATTATGTTCTTGATTAAAAGAGGCAATTTACATGTTGATTTAATTAAAATATAAGACAAATTAATGTTTCAATTACAGTTTTAAAATTACTTTTTGACTTCAAAACTCTTCAAGTCAATTCTATCCATGACTTCTTGAATCAAACTCCATGAATATTCCTTATTGATATGTTTTCTGATTAGCTCCTTATGTAAAATTAAGACATAATATTTCTTATAATTTAGTTAAACCAATACTTAAAATGAAGTAAATTATATATTTATCAATTCTAAGTATTGAAGAGAGCAATATATCACACTAATCCCATATCTCTGTTTGCCTGTTGGATTGAAAAAATTACACTAATGACTCAGTATCAGCTTGCACTAGGAGTCATCAACCTATTCTATGGCCTATCAAATCAAGTTTGAGCCTTGAATTTTAAACAATAGTTTTAATAATTTTTATTTAGGGATGTGATCTGTATCCTATCCAAATCCAAAAATCCAAACCTGAATCCTACAAAAATCTTACGATTACATCTATTTCATTTACCATATCTATATCTGATCTAAATCTGTAAAACTTAGATCCTAATTTAACCTGTTTAAATCTGATCTCAAAATAAATTTAAATCGGTTTTGGGTTTGGATTTTTTGTATATATAATACATCCAAAAATATTTAGACCAAATATACATTTAGGGTGATTCGATCCGAAGGAGTGATAGTTTATAAAATTATATTTTAAAAATATTTAAAATATTTTTTTAATTATTTTTCTTCTATTTTTTATTAAAATCATACATAAAGTTTGACTCAAAAAATATATAATAAAATTGAAACTTTCAAATTCAAAATAAAGTTTAAAAATTACAGGTAATTGAAAATCGAGATAGATGAATTAGCATATATATATATATAATTAAATTAGATTAAAATGAAAAATAATCCAAGAAACGAGCCTGTGCAATACTGCAATCTTCAACATCTGTTGTGAAAAACATTTTAGAAACTAAAAAGGAGTACAGCTGTGGCAAGAACAGGCAAAGATGCTGCATTCGAAGGCCTGCAGTTCACATGCAAGGGGTCACACGCAGGTTTCCCAAACTGGGTATAGCCCAGTATATGAAAGCGCTTGAAGATGAAATTGGAATGGGCTCGCACCCTCTTTTGTGTGGTGGGTTGCCATCTTCAGTCCTTTTGCAGGGAACAACTACTTTTTGGTAAGTGGCTGATGCCCATGGCCTCATCTTCTTTTCGTGTCTGGGTTTACATCAAAGTTTTTAATACACTATCATAGCTTATAGGTATATTTAGTTTAACATGGTCGAGTTAAGTTCACTCAATTTTAAAATTATAAATAAAAATTTTGATTATGCACTAAAATTATTTTTTATAATTATTATTTAATTAAATACTGATTAGAATATCGTGATTTTAAGTAAAAGACAAGGTTTTAATTTTATTTGATATAGGAATGTGGTATTGTTGGTCGGATTGGGTAATATGATGTCATACGATGTTTCAGATTCTTGTATTTGATGACCTGCTTTTTTATACCTTAGGCAAAACGTTATTTTGTGTTTAAATAAAGGATATTCAATTTGCCGTGTGATTAAGTTTTACCGTATTTTAAAAGGTATGGATGAAATTGATTAAATATCTTATTATTGATAAACTAAAATATATTTAACGAAATGATTAATACATTTGATAAATGAGAGATACTTCATGCACATAAAAAAGCAAGAATTTAAAAACCTTCCACTATTTATTGGCTCAAGATCTGATTAAATCTACTATTCTACTATCCTCGAGGTTTGAAGGATATTTCATATTCATGGGCCTAGTTGAGTTATCTCTATTATAATTCGACCCAAATGTTAACTAATAAATCTAAATCATTTCTTTTGAAGACCAAAACACACTTCAACAAACTACAAATAGTGGATCATGCCTGAGCTGATATTAGACGCGGAACTAATATTTTTTGGGGGATGTCTGATGTATGAAGCAGGTTCTGGATCTCCAAGCTGGTTCCTTTTTGTTAAAAAGTGCTTCGCATTTTAACTAATAGCCGGGATAGGGTGCATGGGCAATTCACATTACATCCAAACAAACAAATTAGCTTTTGAATTGGTGAAGACAAGAACTGTTAAACCATGAAATATGTGCATCTCTAACATATGGGAATGATATGTTCTATAACATGTGAGTGGGAAGTTAAAAAGAGGGACCATTTTAGTGATGCTTTCGTCTAGCTTATGAATCATGAGCAATACTGAACAACATCAGACCGGTCTAGTGGAGAACAACCAGCTCTTATTAATGTCTTTCTTCTTACCTTTCCATATATATATATATATATATATATATAGCCTAAGGAAAATTTTTCCGATATATCGATATATATATATATATATATTGATGGTAGAATGACAAAGCAAGTTGACCCTTGAGCAACCTCCTTGGCCATGCTACTACCATTGGAAATAATTTAAGTGGACCACTTATATCCCTTTCATTGTTCCAGGTTTACTTTACTTCTCTCTGTTCAATCCATGACAGGCCACCACCAATATCTGACCAGCTCCATCTTCATTAATCCAATCAATTCTAAGTAGAGGAGGCGCTCATTGAGCATGAGTAGAAAATCGTTCTATCAGCGACCAACACTTTACAACTGCACGGTTGCAAAAAAGTGACCGCTTTGTGTCTGCCTTGAAATGGGTAATATTTATGACCGCTTTGCGACTACCTTGAAATGTGTAGTATTTATGACCGCATTGTTACCACAACACGGTTGCAGAATACATCTACAGTTTAGTAATTGTTTACTGACGAGCTGAATGACAGGATTTTTGTGACCGCTCTGCTAAATACGGTTGCAATATGTTTGCAACCGCATATACCGATCGCATAACAGTTGCTAAATTTTATTGCAAACTTCATCATTTGAAAATGAATTTGCGATTGTTAACGTTGTCTCAAAATGGTTGAAAATTTTATAACTTATTGCGACGAGTAAAGCAGTTGCAAACGCGGTCGCCGGTATAATATTAATGTTTTTAAAGTTTCAATTTTTTGGAATAAATATGTTCCATTAGTATGGTTTTATTGATTGTTGTTGTGTATTAATTGTTGTTGAATGTTTATTATTTATTATTATGATAAATTTGTAAAATTAGGGCTTATTTTATTATTATATTGATATTTTGGATTTGTTTTAAAATCAGTGCATTTGGAATTGTTTAAAACTAGTTAATTTGGGTATGTTTGAAATTATATTTTTATGTTTTTTATATATAAGATCTAAAATAGTTACTATGATAGTATTATTAGCATAATTATATTTAATTTGTTTAAATTAATGATTGAATTTAGTGATTAAAATAAATGATTATTTTCTAATGATTGACAATAGATGTGTCAATTAATTATTGAATTAATATGATGACACCTTACATAAAATTGATATTTGAATTTTCAAAATCTTAAGTTACAATTTAATTCCATAAGCTCTAGTATTCAAATTAGTGATATTCTAGTCGATTAATTTAAAATATAGCAAAACACTACAATTCTATAAGATCAAGTACAGTACTTAGTCTTTTTCTTTACTCAATTAGTATTGAGTTGATTTGAGCACTATGATTTTATAATTAAAATTTAATTTTTAAAAGTTTTAATTTTTAATCATGTAAAATAATATTTTTCAAGTATTATGTACATGTATTTTAAATAAATAAATAGACACTTATACATGCAATTGTATTATAGACATCTGAATTAACTTGTTTTCGGTGATTAGTGCTTGTAATAATGAATACAAACGAGTGTGATTGAATGAATAAAAGGTGGTTAGGAGGAAGAATTTTCAATCCAGATTATGAGCGAGAAGTTAAGATGTTTTTTGATTTTCCATTCTCGCATCCAAAAATTGTTACTAATTTAGAAATTCTTTGTCAATGCAATTAATGAGACAATTGGCAGACTACAGTAGAAGATGATGTCAAGTAACATTTATATTATCACGAATTTATACCGGCATATTATTTTTGGAGCTCACATGGTACGAGTTCACAGTCTATATATGGAATTCATGAGTATGGAAGCTCAAGTTCAAGCGTAATTAATAAGGACAATTTAGGATTTAGTGGTATGGTATATGATGTTGATGGTCCTCATTTTGAGGCTTTTCATCAATAAGCACACCACCATGAGTCTACCAATGAACAAGCTAATCCGTAGGAGCAAACATTTAACATTCTCCTTCGATAAGAAGATCAAAAATTATATCTAGGTTGTGACTATACATCTCTATATACAATTCCAAGGTTATTAAATATAAAAATAAGTCATAATGCTGCCCAAACAATATTTAATAAGTTTATTTCTGTTATGAAAATTATTTTTCCAACAGAGAATAAGTTGTTGGGTTCATTTTATGACTCAAAGAAACTAATGAAGAAGGAGGGAACAAGAGTAGAAAAACATACATGTATGTTCCAATGAGTGCATTATGTTTTATATAAGGAGACATTACATTTACATGAGTGTCTATAATGCAAGGCCAAAAGATATATAGTAGCAAAGGAAGATGATCATCGGAAGAAGTGCGTCGTAACTAAAGTGTTGCGATATTTTTCTATTATTCCAAGATTACAAAGATTATTCATGTCAAAAATACTATCAAACACATGTCTTGTCCTGTAAAGAATGTAGGGGTCCCTAGGGTAATGACTCACCCTTTACATAGAGAGACATAGAAACATTTTGATGGGTGTTACCCCACCTTTGCTTCTGATCTACGCAATGCCAGATTAGGCTTGTACCCAGACATTTTAAATTTATTTGGGTATTCATCAAAGTCATATTCTATCTGGCCGGTCATTATCACTATTTATAATTTGCCATAGTGGATGTGCATGACATGACCATTTATGTTTTTATCTTTGCTCATTCATGGAAAAGATAGGCATGGTCAAAATATTGATGTATATTTCAACCCTATAGATGACTTTGAAATTGTTATGAGCCGATGGTGTTGAGATATTAGATGTTTCACTAAGACAAAATTTTTATATGCAGGCAACGTTGTTGTGGACAATTAATGATTTCCCAACTTATGGAATTTTATCCGGATGAATCAACCATGGTAGGTGTCACGGGATTAATTTAGAGCCTAATTTTTTGCCTAAGACCTATCCCGTGCGGCGTGTTCACCTCCTTGTAAACACCAGCCTACACTTTCACGCAGCCTAGTTACCGTTATTTGTAGCGGCATGTCGAAGGTCATCTTGTGAGCACCAACAATCACCCGACGCTGACACCATGCCCAATTGCTAGCACTGTTTGTGTCGGCACTCGGCTACCTGCAATCACGTTCCAGCAAACACAGCACAATACTAAGCAATCACAAATCACACCCCAAATACCGATCACCCAACTGCGGCAAGAACCAGATCCCGGAATCACGAATCTAGCCCTTTTGTACCAGATCCGGCGTACCCAACCTTTATTTCGACTCTATGAACACAGGATATACAAGCAATCACTCACCAGAACACTTGCAAGTCATGGACGTGCACCCCCACGACTTTGGCCCTCTACACTCGCTCAAGAGGCCGTGAGAATAATGAGACTCTCTTCTCAAATCACTCCTCACACACAACCCCAAGTCAATCCCCTTGATCAACTTGTTTTACATGCAACTCTCAACTAAAAAGCAAGTAGGTTGTAACACGACCGGATGTGTACCTAATCCTCAAGGCAGACCTATCGACCACCACCTTGCAGTCCTCCCTTGTGGTTCCAATCTGAACTCTACGAATTGGCTGCAGCAACCCCAAGTTGTCTCCTTGGACGATCCAAGCTACTCTCCTCCACAAAGAGCACACACAATCCTCTCAAGTCATTCTCTTTTTCTCTGTATAGAGGTCGTCCCTTTATATCAAAGGCGTCCCATGTTTGTTGCAATTGGATTAACTCTCAAATGATCTCCAGAATATCACATACAATCTTTGCACCGTCATGCTCATCCACACACTAGCACTATATCTTCAAAGATTGCCTGAATAATCTCTCCAAGTTAATCCACACTAATTATCCCTCATTGGCTCATGGAAGATCATGATCTTTTCCAAGATCTCATCAATGTCTATCGGCAATTCCTTGATCAACCAACTCCTGAGATGGATGTCGGCTACATGGTCGAACCCTGCTGGTTCGACCTTGGCCCACTCATGGTTAACCTCAACCACCAATGCCCAGCCATGTGTGCACCAAGCTACCATACCATGCTGCACCGCTAACTCCCATATGCACTGCCCGGCAACCACCACCATGTTAGGATGTAGCTATTTGGCTCGGTCATGCCCACGCACCGTGCATGGGCTCTGCCATTGCTTTGCTTGCTATTTGGCTCGGCACTGGTGAATGCACGTAATGCTCCAAATCACGGCACTGCTCACTTCTGGATACCGCTCCATTCCTCGGCACACCTGCAACTGAGTACCGCTCCATACCTCGACATTGCTCGCTGCTGGCTACCGACCCAATTCTCAGCATTGCTCGCTACTAGATACAGGCCTAGTTATTGGCACACTCGATTTTGGGACATCGGCACTACTCAGCACATCAACCTCGCACTGCTGCTTTTTATTGCGCACACGCTCGCCCATGCTCGGCACCCAGCATCAGTACGCTCGATCACTGCTCGTGACTTCGCTCTGCCAATGCTTGGTACTTGCTCGATCATAGCTGTTGATCATGCCGCTACCCATCTTGAGGTTTCCTTGGTGCCATGCAGTGCTACACTTAGTACTGCTTACCAAACCATATGCCACTACATACTATGCAGCACCAATCACCGTCACACTATGCACCCTTGGTTGATCCTTGCCTGCAACTGTAACACAGGGTAGCACTTGGAAAGTTGTTTTACGACCTAGATAGCACCGACTACCCGTCTTGGACGCGGGATGACTAGGAACATCCGCCAAATCCTAGCTCCCTTGGGCACCCCATGATTACTCCCGTAACAGCCCTCCCCCACCAATGAGACCCGATGTCCTCATCGGAGGGTTAAGCCCTGGCCCACACTTCTTGATCTTGCTCCCCACTTGCCACAAATCCCTTTCCTTTTCCCAACTAGCCTCACTTCTCAATTCTCCCTTCCACTTCATAAGACACTCCATCTGCCCCTTTGGAGTCCCTTGGCCGACGGTCTGCTTCAAAATCCTCCCTAACTTTTCCTCTTGTTGCCGTCTGGTAGGGGAGCTCTCTCTAGATGAAGTCTCCTTGGATTGACCAAATCCCCATGAAAAGGTTTGACAACACTAACATGGAAAACTGGTGAAGCTTCAACCTATATGGGATACTTCTTCCGGTTGTCTTCTCTACCTTAAAATGAACCTTGTACCTTTGCACCACCACTCGATTGCACCTTAGTACACCTAACTTTCTCCCAAATCAGAGGCCTGAGCTTCAGCATCACTTGATCCCCCGTGCTGAATGGTACCATACTCCTTCTTGAGTCAGCATATCCCTCCATTCTGCTCTATCTCTACTGCAAACCCATATGCAGCCGGACACCGTACTCCATCTCCTTGTAGAGTAACCTCCCATGGTGTAAGAGGCTAGTGGCCTATAGCAACCTCGAAGGAACTAAGCCCTCTAGCTGAAAACTAGTGTAGATTACTCCCAACCTGCGCCGTGTCAAGAAGATACAACCAGCTCCTCGCCCTCGCTGTGACGACATGCCTCAAGCACTCCTCATGCACTACATTCGTCCTTTCAGTCTGTCCGTCAGACTGAGAATGGTTAGTTGCTTACACAACTAACACTACTGCCATTCCCTTCACCTCAGGGAATCTGGATGCCACGTCCATTGACAATGTGCTCCATAGTCTCGAAGGTATAAGTAGTGGCTGTAACATCCTAGCCTCTATCTTCTTCCTCACCTTATCTTGCTGATCCATTAGACAGGTCCTCACAAAAGCTTCCATATTGGTCTCCATCCTTGGCTAATAGTACACTCTAGACATTAGAGTGTGCATCTGGTCTCTACCTGGATGTCTTCCCCATTGGGTGTCATGGGACTCCTCTCCAAGCTTTCGTCTTAGTCTACCTATAGGGACACATAGCCAACCCCCACTAGTATAGACTAACTCATCATCTAAACAATCCATTCAAGTCTAGCCCCTACTGACTCTGTGACACCCCAAATCTGATTCACGCTCGTGAACCGAACCAACATGTTACAGGCCCCGGTTAGGTCGGCTAACCCGAACCTAACTCATGCAAATCCAATCTCAGCGTCTTAAGATGAAGATACAACTCGCAATGCATGGATGAATGCACAAACCCTAACATGGTACTACATGCATGACATGCAATTCAAAGTACACACCAATACAATTACGATCAAACTCAATAAAAATTTTAAAATAAAACAGACATAGTATCCCCTAAAAGTGCAATTAAGGTCCACCCTGTCAAAACAACATATACCAATATACGTGCATATATCAACAATTTCAATCACACATAATCTAATATACAGTATATTCATTATGGAACTTGGGTTTCAACTCACCACACTTCCGCTGGGCGCTCTGATCACATCTCACCTCTTGTCATCATGTCTTAGCTTTTCATTACGTCATAACCTCATCTCATTGCATTTAGTCAAATCCTATCATGTTTTAGCATTTCACAACATTCACAATATAATAGCATCATAAATAGAATATTAACCACTTGATTAACTGACATGTGTACAAGCGACAACAGTGCTCCTCCAACTCGTGATTATTACCTACATATAGTATAAAAACATGTCAGTAACAAGTGTTATTGGTCCGGAAAATACAATAACTATAATAAGCTGGCTATGAGAGTAAACTATCATATGAAAGAAAACATCATATACTCCACGTGAACATTCTGAAGGGCACTACTGAGGAGCCACTGGGCTATAGACCTGGTAGCATTCCGAACTTACTGATCTGCTGCTGCTGATGCCGCTCTCGGCATTTTCTTACTTCATTTTCTGGTCACAAATCCTAAGTCATGTCCTTACCTCCATATTTCTCCTGGCCTTGAGCACGAAGGTCGAGTACTCTCAGGCGGTCGCCTTTAGTACCCTTTGAACCACAAGTCTAGACATGCGCTGTACTAAACAGTACCCATAAACCTCCACATTCTTTGGGTGTGAGGAACTCAAGCGCGGAGTTGTCAAGATCCCTCGGAAATGAAACAATCCACTGGCACTAATCCAGAGCCTGCTTTGACTGTCACGACATCCGCTCATGGTACGTGCAGTCGGTTTCTCCATCTCTCGTTTCACTGAAAACGCAAAAACTACATATATATATAGGGTTGGGTAGGGATTTACATAATAGGCCCGAAGGCAACTTGTGGTGGATCTTGTTTTCAAAATCATCTTCGAGGGATCTCATCCTCGAGAAGTTATTAATCCGGAAATCTGTTCGGCTAAATGGCCCGAGTTAAGTGGGATCCGATAAAACTCTACTTAACCCGTCTTGCAGGCATTAAATCTAACATACAACAGAAGAGAGTAAAAGCAGAGGCGAGTCCTAAACGGACCTGGTAGAAGCTCCAAGCGTGTCATCGCGCCTATGGGGCCAGTTCCTACTTCATACCTACACATCAAAACTAAATACTAACGCCCACTAACTAAATGATGCATCAAACTCAATGAACATCAATCAACACAAAATCATCAACCGTCAAATAACCATAAATATGAAAATAATTCTAACTCATCCTATTCATGCCAATTTTATTGCATTTTTCCTAAGTTACATCGTACTCGATTATCATGCTCAAATTTACTTACTTCGTTAGATCACTTAACCTTCATTCTCAATTAATTGCATCATGCAATCATCATTTCATTCATAGTCATACATTTATCTTGACAACTAACCAATTCTAGCATGCTATGCTAACAATCATCATCAATTTTAAATAATCAAATTGAAGGTAATTATACCTCATGTCGTCGGCAATCGGTGATGGCTAGGATTCCATCGTGCTTCTCGGAGCTCGAATTCGGCTCTCATCGGTGGCCGACATTCGATCGGGATCGACTGGATGAGCTCTGTAGAAGATCCGGTGAATTCCCGTGAATCCGATTTTCTGGTAGATTCTGGCCGTTTTCCGGCGGATTCAGTGGTTTTTCAGCACCTTTCCGGTGGTTTTCCAGTGATAGTCGCTGGCGGCGTCTACTAGCCGGAAAGTGGTCATATTGGGAACCATTGGAACCAGCTCGGCGAGCCCGATGCATCTACGGTGTCGACATGGTCTGTGGAGGCAGCGGCTTGCCAAAAAAATGGCAAAAATAAAGCCAGCAGTGATGGGTAGCTAGATCCGGTCGGCCCAGGTGGTGATGGCCTCCATTTAGGTCAGGGAAGGTCGCCGGGTGTTCGAGGCTACAGCTGGATCGTGGCGGCGCGATTGGAAACTGAAGCGTGGTGCAAAGGTGCGGCTTCCTCACGTTGCGGCGTCCAGATGGTAGCCGGGCCTGGTCGGGGCGGCACGACGATGCCATGGCGGGGCTAGGCGGTGATGCCCGGTGGCAAGGCGACAACGGTGCCAGCAGTGGCGGCACCAAACAATGGGGGCGGCTAGGGTTTGGAAGGGGAAAGTGTTGGGGGAGGAGAAGTAATGGCTGGGTGGCAAACTTGTAAATATTACTTGACTCGACTCTGTCTCGAGTCAAGAATAATAACTAAGTTGTAGAAAATCCTTAAAAAATCCAAAAAAATCGGGAAAAATCCTAGAAAATAAAACAATCATCAAAACATCGTAATGATATGCTCTAGGTCAATCACCTAAACCACCAGTAATGCATTCTAACGCGATAAATGGCCTAAAACTAAATCTACGATTCACTATATATAAAAATAAAAAAGTAACTGGCATACTCTCATAGATCTGATAACGCATTCTGTTCTGCTGTGTTCATGATGTTATCATCATATACTTGGGTACGCATGACCTCATAGCTCATACACACGACTGGCATCAGCTCAGTACATGTGTTCTGAAACTGACTTGACTTGAAAATAACAGTCGAACCGACCGGTTCTAAATGTAAAACCCCGACTTGAATTGTGGGTTTTATAGACTCTACCAACCAGTTTCTTGTCCTTTAGATCTGTCTTCGCCAACCCTCTGACCTGGCCTAGTGACTCCTGCCACCTTGCCTGTCTCTTCTTCCTCTGGGCCTTGAAGAAGTTGTTAGCTCCACTGTTCGTAATGACAATGGACTCAGACCCCAACGAGCAATCCCGCCTTACAGCTAGGCAATGCATCCCGGTCAGCACCTCTTGCTACCATCCACCACCTATGGCTCTGTCTAAAGCGTTCGTCACCACTCCAAATGGTTGATTGAGATCCGGCACTTTCAATATTGGCTCCGATGATGTGGTAGCTTTCAGCTCTCCGAAAGCTACTTGGCATGGCTCTGACTACGCCCTACAACTTATCCTCCTCCAATAAGTCAGACAAAGGTGACACTTCTGATGGGAATTGGCCAAACCCCAAAACCTCGCCCACGCTACCACCCTTGCTAGCTTCGGCCACTCGGCCATGGCTCTCTCTGATTCTTGTGCTGGCACATTCTCTCAACCAATCTCATGCCATGGGAAGCTCCTCTTCCCCAGGCTGAACTCACCTTGCTCTCTCTTCACAAAGAGATAGTGTCCCCTTAGCTAATTCAAACCCTCTCTCAAGTGACCTGATAAATCAGCACACAAAGAAGCTGGGTATTTATCCTTAATTTCAGTGCAAATGACCGAATTTTCCCCCAAGTCCAGCAACTCTCCTGACTGGATCTTAAGCCTTGTGAGTTCTCTAGGTGACATCTCATATGGCACCTTCGCTGGTGTCCTCTCTCCTCGCACTAACTTGATCCGGTGTTTGATCACTTTCTTGGCAGGCAGCCCTTTCAGCAATTCGGTAAGCATTACATCGAAGTACCCATCTAACAACTCTACCTGTAAATCTGGCACCGCCACCACACGATCCGGCTGGATCTCCACCATTCTTGTAAGATTAGTCGGGGCTCCACTCTTACACCCCCTAGCAACTTGCATTGCCGACAGATGCTCTCGACTGACCCTAGAAGGTCCTCCCTGGCCACAAACAGAGCTTGCACCTGCCTTGTTTATGATCAATATGCCCCCTAACTGTGGAAACACTCCCATGCCGGCAGCCCTCATGAAGGCATTACCAATGATCATGTCACCATTAAGTCTATCCGGCCCTCATACTCTCCCAGGCAGATCCTCATGTTTCTGGCTATGCCGTCAACTTGTTTTTCCTATGAATTGACCACCTTAATCTTGCTGATCCCGGTCTTCAATCCTTGCTCCAACGCCATCCCCTTGGAGACAAAACTATGCATCACACCAGTATCAATGAGGGCTAAAACCTTCCTCCCATTCACTACAACTAGAACAAACATCAGGTCAGCTCCTCCAAAAATAGTACGTCCAGCCCTCAATGCCCCGAGTATCTAAAGGGTAGATGCTCGAGCAAGAAGCACCACTTCCTCCTGATCGACCATAGCACTGACCTTGGCCTTCGTCGAACACTCCTTTGCCCTATGTAGCACATTGCATAGAAAGCACCCTAATTGCCTCACATCAGCACCCAATTGTTGTTACCTACTTTGAAATTGAACTCTTTCTTCTTCTGCCATGGCTTGCACTGCTTTTCCCTGTCGTCCTTGTTGCTGCCCTTGCCTGACTAGAACTTACTACCTGACCTCTCATCTTTCAAGCCCCCAATAGGTTTAAAGTCCACTAGTGCGTCGACTGCTACCATTGCTACAGGTAAGTCTTGTACTTTCTGCCGTTTCAGCTCCATTTGTGCCCATGGTTGCAAACCCATTATGAAATTAAACAACTTATCCTCCTCAAACATATTTTTGATGTCCAAGAGACAAGAGCTGAACTCCTTGATGTATTCTCTCACTATTCCTTATTGTCTCAATCTCTTGAGTCGGTCCCTTGCCACCCATGTAGTGTTGGTTGGCAAGAACTACTCCGAAGCTCCCCATTCAGGATATTCCAAGTCTCTATTCAAGGTCGACCAGCATTCTCATCCTCCTCGATGCGAGTTCGATACCATAACTTAGCATCCCCCAATAAAAACATGTTGGCCAAAGAAACCTAGCGCTCCTTGGGTATATTCATAGCCACGAAGTACTATTGGATATCCCAGATGAAGTTCTCTAGGTCTTTAGTTGACCTATACCCCTTAAACTTCTTCGGCTCTAGCACCTTAAGCCTTCTCAAAATGGAGTAATCTTCGCCTATCCGGTTAGCACCAATACCGTGCTGAGGCTGTATCACCTTGACCTGTTTCAGCAAGGTTACATCTGCATGCATTGCCTCAAAAGCAGCCCAGAGACCCTGCAGCATCTCTGCCGTCTCAACTTGCATTGTACTGGGCTTAAGTCAGTCGCCAACCCGAGCACTCAAGTCCCTCATCCCTTCCGTAAGGGACTACAGTTGATCACAGATGGTCCATCCATCTCCAGTATCGATAGGACAGCCTATCAACACCTCCAGTTGTGCAATTCTCTCCCTGAGAATCTCTGTTCGTGTATCCATGTTGATTACTAAATTTGGTAGATTGTGGAGGCCTTTCCCCGGAAAGCTATACTGCTTCACAAGTCTTCCAGAATCTCAACTTGGCTCTGATACCTACTGTTAAGGGGTTTATTTAGAGCCTACTTTTTGCCCTAAGACCTACCTTGTGCTGCGTGTTCACCTCCCTATAAACACCAGCCTACATTTTACGCAGCCCAATTACCGCTATTTGTAGCGGCACGCCGAAGGACTTATTGCTAACACTAGCAACTACCTGATGATGACACCACGCTAACTGCTAGTGCTGTTTGTGTCAGCACTCCACTACCTGCAATCAAATTTCGGCAAACACATGCACAATACCAAGCAATCACAAATCACACACCAAATACTGATCACCCAACCTTGGCATGAACCAGATCTCGGAATCACGAATCTAGCCCCTTGGTACCAAATCCGAAGTCAATCCCTATTTTACGGGAACTCCACCCAACATTTATTTACACTCTAGGAACGAAGGATATACAAGCAATCACTCACCAGACCGCTTGCAAGTCGTGGACATACACCCCCACAACTTTTCCCCTCTACACTCGCTCAAGAGGCCATGAGAACAATGTGCCTCTCTTCTCAAATTAGTCCTCACACACAAGCCCAAGTCGATCCCCTTGATCAACCTGTTTTACATGCAACTCTCAACTAGAAGGCAAGTAGGTTGTAACACGTCCGGATGTGTACCTAATCCTTAAGGCAGACCTGCCAACCACCACCTTACAGTCATCCTCCCTTGTGGTTCCAATCCAAACTCCACGAATTGGCTGTAGCAACCACAAGTTGTCTCCTTGTACGATCCAGGATACTCTCCTCCATAAAGAGCACACACAATCCTCTCATGTCATTCTCTTTTTCTCTATATAAAGGTCATCCCTTTATATCAAAGATGTCTCATGTTTGTTGCAATTTGATTAACTCTCAAAAGATCTCCAGAATATCTGATACAATCTTTGCACCATCATGCCCGTTCACATGCCAGCACTGTATCTTCAAAGATTTCCTGAATAATCTCTCCAAGTTAATCCGCACAAATTCTCCCTCATTAGCTTGTGGAAGATCATGATCTTTTCCAAGATCTCGTCCATATCTATCAGCAATTCCTTGATAAACCAACTCCTACGATGCATGTCGGCTACATGGTCGAACCCTACTGGTTCAACCCTGGCCCACGCATAGTTAACCTCAACCACTGGTGCCCAGCCATGTACGTACCCAGCTACCGCACCATACTTCATTGCTAAATCCCGTACGCACTACCTGACAACCTTGACCACCATGTCAGGATGCCACTATTTGGCTCAGTCGCGCCCATGCACCGTGCATGTGCGCTGCCACTGCTTTGCTCACTATCTGGCTCAGCACTGCTGAATGCAACATAACGCTCCAAATCACAGCACCGCTCACTTCTGGATACCGCTCCATTCCTCGGCACGCCTGCAGCCGAGTACCACTCCATTCCTCGGCATTGCTCGCTGCTGGCTACCAACTTAATTCTCGGCATTGCTCGCTACTGGATACCGACCCAGTTATCAGCACACTCAGTTTTGGGACATCAGCACTGCTTGGCACATCAACCTCGCACTGTAGCTACTTATCATGCACATGCTTGCTCACGCTCGGTACCCGGCATCAGTACGCTCGATCACTGCTCATAACTTTGCTCCACCAATGCTCGGTACATGCTTGATCATAATTGCTGGTCATGCCGCTACACCAAAACCATCTGGAGGTTTCCTTGGTGCCATGCAGTGCTACACATGGTACTACTTACCGAACCATATGCCACTACATACTGTCTAGCACCAATCACCGTCACACCATGCACCCTTGGTTGATCCTTGCCTGAAACTATAATACAGGTTAGCACTTGGTAAGTTGTTTTACCACCCGGATAGCACCGTCTACCCATCTTGGTGCGGGATGACTAGGAACAACCACCAAACCTAGCTCCCTTGGGTGCCCCACGGTTACTCCCGTAATAGTAGGCTTGCTTGCCCTATTTGTATCGAAAACATAAAAGCTTTTTGTCTGCAACACTTTGACAAATCTTGCTAGTTTGATCATCACCAACAACATCTTGCTACAAATCATATGTTTAGATGGCAATGACAATAATTTTTGAAAAGCATAGTTGAAAAAGATGGACCGCCACCAATATTAATGGGTGAGGAGAGCAAATTAAGAGTAGATGCATTTTCAGATGTAGAATCTGGTCCATGGTTGAAAAGTTATGAAAACTTCTTGGTTTTGGAGATACTGACGATTAGCGGAGGAAATATATCTTGTGGGAATTGTCTTATTGGAGCTCTTTATTAGTGTGACATAATATACATGTGGAGAAATTTTTATTTGAAACTCATTCTATATGGTAATGGGTGCAAAAGGGAAAATGAACAAGGATGATGCTAAAGGTCAAAAAGACATTATTGTGTATTGATTCAACATGAATTGGAGTCGAAAGACAATGGGCACCGCATGATGATGCCTAAAGCCATGTACTCAATCACCAAGCAAGATGCATAAAATATTTGTTGATGGATTAAAACATTGAAATTACCTGACGGATACACTTCGAACATTTCAAATTGTGTCGATGATGATTACAATGTTGATAGAGTAAAAATCATGATCGTCATGTTTTCTTCCAGAGGATTATGCATGTCACCTTTCGTTATCTAATTCCTAACCCTTTATGGAATGCAATGGCAGAGTTGTGTCATTTTTTCAGAGACATCATATCAACAAGCTTAGTTTTTTAACATTGTGAGCAATTAGAAGACATTGTAGTAATACTTTGCAAGTTAGAGTATATTTTATTGTCAAGTTTTTGATTCAATGGAGCATCTACCTATTCACTTAACTTTTGAGACTTGCCTATGTAGGCCACCTCATTATAGATGGATGTATCATTTTGAAAGATTAAATCAAAATTTTAAAAAAATATCAAATAAGGCATATCCGGAATATGTGAGGCATACATTGTGGAGGAAATATCATTATTCTATGCTTTAGATTTTGAAGATGACATTCCAACACCCGTTCATTGTCCTCTACAAAATCCCAATGGTGGTCACAAAGGTAGGATTGGGTATCTATAAATATTTTCACATCCAGGTTGAGCAATCTCTCCTACTAATAATTTCAGATACTCGAAGATGAAGAACTACACATTGTTCATACTTATGTTCTTATGAACTGTGAAGAGGTTGGACCTTATATCGAGTATGTGCAATCAAAACATATTCTTCCATATAATATTTTTTCATTTAAAAATTATAACATGCCTATTATTTTAGATTGAAGATTATTTGATGCAAATGTAAGATATCAACATAAGAACATCTCTGATGAAGAGTTATTGAAATACATAGATTCTGCTTTTGCAAGATGGTTACACAATTATGTAAATAATTTAAGAATCTAGTAAGATAATTACAATATGATTAACAATGCTTCATTATTGAAAATGTTAGTTCTTCCTTATAGGTTTACACAGATCATAGATTTCAATTTGATAATTGTATTCTCACCTTATCCTATAATTGATCTTAAAATGTCAGGCACTTTAAAGGGTACTATACAAATGGTTATTAATTTAAAATCAATATCTGTAATGACCTTTGACGGACATACCATAGTGGGGTTTGTGTTAAAGGTAGTGTGTAGTCCGAAGAGAAGTCAGATTTATGGAATCCTTCTTAATGTGTATGAGTTACATTATAGCAAGGTTACAATTGTATTGTTTAAGTGCCATTGGTTTGATACAACTAGAGGAGTACGAATTGCATATCCCCATTATTCAGTTAAAATTAAACATGACAGTACATTAGCCTCTTCCAATGTATTCATTTTGACCTAGAAAGACATCGTCTAAGCATCAAGAAAGATGCCATGGTGGATAGCTTGTATAGTAAGACCTAGAAGAAAATTTGTCAAGCATATGTCTCAGGGAGACTTACAAACAAATGAAGAAGTAGATAGCATGCATCAAGATAATCATGTACAAATAAGTGGCTGCCATTGACCTGATAATGGCTCTGAAATAGCATCTCATTCACTGGCTAATTCGGATATGAATTATGAAGTAGACATAGAAGAAATGTATGTTTCACGATCCAACAGATATGAAGATACTTCTTCTTCAGATTCAGAATCAGTTCTGAAGATGAATACCAATGCGACAATTAATAATGTAAATATTTTAGAATACTTTTATAAACCTCATATGCAAAAAATAAATTAAAAATCCTTTTTTAAAAAATTTTTGGCAGTAGACCAGGCTCGTGGTCACTAGCGAGTTCGACATGGGTATAGGTCATGTAGATGAGCCGATTGTATCACCACTGAATGATGATGCCCATACACCCCCCCCCCCATTGGGTGATGATGTGGAGGAGCCTCATGGACCGAATAGACCACATGTGCCATTCACTATTGTATATTCCAGAGCCTTATTTCATCCAATGCAAGGAGGCAATGTTTTTATATTCTTACTCTAATATTGTGAATTTAATTTTAATGTAGATTTGGGATGAGCGTATTCTAATTATTTTGTGAATTTTATAGACTTCTTGATTCGAGTAAGCTCAAAAAGATTAGTGTTATAATTAATGGCAAGTTCCATGGACCATATCCTAGGTGCATTGACGTACCTCCAAATCGCAGGGATATATGGTGTAGAAAGTGGACAATAAATTACACTAACATTTAATTTATATTATTTACACATGAAAAATGTATTACCTCATTTGTAAAGTTGTTTAATTTTCTTTTAGGCAAAGTATACATAGAGGCCAGAGGATGAGACATGGACGTGAATTGCCTTCTTCAAGGGAGCACCCAAATTATATAAGGGGATGATGAAGCGAGCGAGGGATTCAACACTCACACAGTTGGACAAAGGGGACCTTGCAGATTGTGTGGAGTAAGGTTAGCCGGCTTGTATTCAGCCAGACATCTAAGAGTGTCACATCTAGGATCATTGAACTATTGATTGATTTGATGATTTATTAGGGAAAAATAAGAACTGGATGACGGAGAAGGACAATGAAATAACCTGCCTTGTTGGTACATTTATTAGTTTAGCAATTCATGATAAATGTTTAGTATGAAAACTTTTCTTTAATCATTTTGTTCATCATTCGATCAGGTTATAATTTATTTAAGTTCTTTCTCCATGCAAGAAAAAACTAGGAGGCCTTATCTTGTGGTCAGTTTTGTTTGACTATAGTACACGAACCAGAAAGGCAAAGGGAAGTGTGCATATGCTGATAAGTAGTTTGATATTGTGGTGGTAATTTTTCATATTTTATTCTATTTCTCCTTGCTATGTAATTTTTAAATAAGCAAATAAGTAAGTTTAAATTTCCATTTAGAAATAAGTTGGAGTGGTGAAATTTGCACAAGTTAGTTTGATTCGTAGTACGACATTGCAATTCTTTCTTATATTATTTGCCAAATGTTTAATTGTACTAATAGTTCTAGTAAACGAAGAAATATGGGTTGGAGGAGCTTCAGTTTTGTTTTGCTTTGCAGGAATACTCATGTGAAGACCAAGCATTTTATATTTGATGAATGTGAAATTGTTATATGAATGTGTAATTGTTGTGCGAAATATTGATTATGAAATTGTGCAATATAATATGTGAAATTTGTACATGCGTTAAAATTTTCTAATGTTCTATTTACATGGGAGAATATGCCGGATTTTCTTTAAAATTATATACTTTATAATGATTTCATTAAAAAATTTCAAATGTATCAAACTTCTTTTTACGTAATGTCATATGATATTATGATTTTGTGCATGCTTTGTTTCTTAAAAATGGTTAACTGATCTATGCGATGACCGTATTTTTGTCGACCCTGTGGCATATGGATGCACTGCCATAGAGCCAAATAAGGGTTAGTATTATGGATTGGGATTTACATTGTGGGTAGTACACCACCTTCCTCCCAAGTCATGTGGATCCACTTCTTATCACACCGATGGTGTTGGATTCGGTGTTGGTACACTGAGCGAGATTCCTCAGCTTGATGAGTTTTTACTCCATCAGTTAGAGGATTTAGAGACCTACAAGCAAAATAGACAAGTAGAGATCACAAGGATGAGGGAGGAGATGAGGGTGGAGGATGAGGCTTGGGACTGTCAGCTTACTTAGCTTCTTGACAAGAGAGACTAGCGACTAACGGAGGAGGCTCAGAGGAGAAGTGACCGACTTGTCTAGTCGATTACTGCTACTTTGGACGCTCTGATGCTTAGTCATATGATGACCATATGAAGAGAACAACATCGTCCCTTTTGATTATGACCCTGATATGCCCCCTCGTGATCCTCCCGCCCCTCCCTTGATATAGATAGAATTAGGTCTTTTTGTATTAAACATTTAATTTATATTTCATGTGTATGTCATTGAATATTTTATTATATTTTAGATTAACTTCTATTCCATGTTTTTATACATATTTTTTCATCATATTTATTTATTTATAATTTTTTGTTATTAAAGAGGTAATTTAAAACAAAAAATAACAATTATTTTAAAACTTTTCCAGTTATTTTGCGACTGGGTTGTGACTAGTTTGAGTTCTCTTTGAGACCGTATCTGCGACCAAACTCAGTCACAAAGGTTTAGCGACTTGAAAGAAACTATTGTAAAACCGAAGTTGAAACTACATTTGTGGTCAAAACCCGTTTACAAATAATTTGTGACCCTGTTTTGCGACTGCAAATACGGTTGCTAATTTAGAAACCAAACTAAAACAAGCAAGTCTCATTGCATTTTTGCCACAGGATTTCTTTCTGGCAGCAAATTTTATCAACAACCTTAGCTACTGTGGCCGAATTAAGTGGTCGCAAATTTTATCAGCGACTGTATTTATGGTCTTTAGTGACCGGATTTCCAATTCCTGAAGAC
Organism: Piper betle; assembly: GCA_033002965.1. Classification (NCBI taxonomy): domain Eukaryota; kingdom Viridiplantae; phylum Streptophyta; class Magnoliopsida; order Piperales; family Piperaceae; genus Piper; species Piper betle. Next base: position 89,055 of record JAURVB010014483.1, on the reverse strand, counting down.
CGATTTATTACTTGTGGAGTAAGTCAAGTTGAATTCAAATGTGTTCAAATTTGCCTCGTTTATTTTGAGTTAGAGTTGCGCTCAAAAGCAAATTGACTCAAGTTTGAGTTGAGCATTGCTATATATATATATATATATATATATATATATATATATATATATATATATTAACACCCTAATTTGGCCTACCAAGCAAATCAAATTGATAAATTTTGGGATATTAATTCATAACCTATTAAAATAGAAAATCGACATAAAAAAGACCGAACCATTCAATGCCTCAAAAGACGAAATTCAAGGGGATCTAATGCATGGACAACACTACAATATATGCAAGACACCTATGGATGACTCAAACAAATAAGACATACTAGATAAGTCAAATTACAATGGAGACTAAGTTTCTAGAGCAAATCCGCAAGAGTCTCACCTATAAATATGAAGAAGGAAAAATTACACAACCTGTATAATTGTCATTCAATCGTATATATAATGTTATCATATATCACTATTTCTAAGGCGTTACGCTATATTTCTAGATAATTTTTATTATATTTAGCACCGATTACATAGTCATCAGGTTGTGGGCTTGCCTGGTCTTCACATGGGCCCTTCTTTTAACACCTCAAATCCTATTCACGCTCGGGAACCAAACTGGAATGTCACTGGTCTAGGTTGGGTCAGCTAACCTGAACCCAACTCCCACGGATCTACTCTTGGTGTCTCGAGATGGAAGACATCTATGGCTATGCATGGATGAATGCACAAAAATAAACCTAACATGTTATTACATGGATGACATGACAACCGGTTATATCAAAAATAATTCGAATGAAAATGATAAAATTCGTAAGATAAGACAGACAGTGTCTCTCCTAAATGTGCAATTAAGGGCCACTGTGTCAAATCAACATATATATATATAGATCTAAATACATTCATTACACTATATTTTTCACATAAATATTTAATTTGATTACATCAAAACACTCTTGACATTTGGGTCTAGACCCACCTATTCATTCTATTCACATTCCACTTTTACCAATCGACTTGCACACTAATATGTGTTTCAAATTATAATATCACTTTCCATTTCTATTTATCACAATCTTCATCATATGTATTTCATTGTTCATAATAACATAACAACACAATTAAAACAATCAAAACAAACATTTGATTGGCGCATGTGCATGTGTGAAAGAGATATCATTGCTCTTCCATCCAAGCTGGCTCATCTTACTCTTGCTCATCACCTACATATATTATAAAAACACGACAATAATGAGTGTTACTGGTCCAAAAATATAACTAACATCAAACTGGCACAGGAGAGCTGACCCTCCTGTTCAATAAAAATCTCATATACTTCCTCAAGAACTCTCACAAGGGCAGTAATGAGAGTCATCGCCCTCAAGTGGCAGCGCCCCCTTTCCATAACTTTCTCTTTCCATAATATTCTCTTTCCTTGACCATTCAAACTATCAAAATCATTATCATTCATCTCAGCCCTCTACGTCCTCCGTATTACTCCTGGCTCTGAGTACATGGGCCAAGTACTCTTAGACATGCACATTCAGTACCCTTTTTCATCACATGTCTAAACATGCGTTGCACAGCAGTACCCGTAAACCTCCACACAAATAATCCCAAAGTACAATATAGGTATGGGTAGGGAATTATATAATATAGGCCAGAAGGCATCTTGTGGTGGATCTTGTTTTCGAAAACATGCTCAAGGATATCATCCTCGAGGGTTATTAATCTGGAAATACGATTGGCTAAATGGCCCGTGTAGAGTGAGATACAATAAAACCACCACTCGATACGTCCTCTTTCCTGTTCTAAACAAAACACGATCAAATGAGACGATAAATAGAGAGTGAGTCCTAAACGGACCTGGTAGAAGCTCCAAGCATGTCCACGTGCCTAGGCACCGAGCTCCTACTCCGTATCTAAACATCAAATCTAGAAGCTAATGCCCACTACTAAATGATGCATCAACTCAACATGAACATCATACATACAATACAATCATTATCTAATAGTCAAACAATAATCAGTATAGAAATAACTCTAACTTACCCTATTCATACTAATTTTATTATATTTTTCTAAGTTATGTTGTAGTCAGTTAGCATGCTCAGATTTACTTTATTTAATTAGATCACTAATAATTATTCACTATTAATCAAATCGTGTAAATCATCACTTCAACTATAATCAAGCATTCATCACAATAATTAATCAATCCTAACATGTTGTGCTAATAAATATCAATTTTAAATAATTAAATCAGACAAAATTCTATACCTAATTGTCAGTCACACGATGACGGTGACAAGGTTGTGGCTGGCTCGAGTGAGGATTGTGGGGAAGAGGGAAGGAAGAAAAAAGAAGAAGGAAGAAGTTGGGTGAGAAGGATGATGGTGGTTAAATGACAGAAGTGTAGAATATATAGATGTCAAGGTGAGAAAAATGAATGGTTAGTTGGGAAAAACGAATGGTCAATGAGAAAAATAAATGGTCGTGAGAAAAATGAATGGTTGTGTCGTAATTAAAATATAATAAAATATAATACACATTAATAACATGCTCTATAACTAATAACCTAACCAAACTGCCCGTAATGCATCCTAATATGTTATTCGATATAAAAATAATTCTACTATTTAATTAAAATAAATAAAGAAAAATCTAGCATACTCTCATATATTTTGATAACTCATTCTGCTAACTGGTGTGACTCTCATGGTTCATAACACAAGACCGGCCTCGGCTTGATACAAATGTTTTGAAATTGACCCAACTAAAAATAACAGTCGAACCGATCAGTTTAGACTATAAAACTCTTACTCGAGTCACAGGTTTTACACTTCTCCTATAATTACAATAATCACAAACGCTCCTCCAACCCATGTTCCTTCTTCACTCCATGTACTTGCACAAATAACTTCGATTCGCCATTTGTTCCGGGAATATGGGGCTAGAAGAAACTAGCACAAACTAGTTAGACCTATGTACCCCAGAGTATTACATCTGCAATACAAAGGAAATACACTTAGGTACACAAAAACTAGTAACAATCATAGTATCCTATCATAATGCATAAGGCAACATGGGGTCACAAGAGAAGTCTGAAGGCCACACAACCACATCAACACCAAAATACCAGCCCAACAACCATTAGGGTGCAAGTGATCTGCAAAGCTACACTAACCAACACCAAGTTTTCTCACCTACATAATATAAATAAATACATCAGCAACGAGTGTCACTGAGCCCTAAATAATTACTAGGGAAAAATTTTCAATACTAACAGATGGATAAAATAGTTATCCACGAGAAACTAAAAAGAAACAACAACTCCTCTACAACACACTGATCATAAGCAAGTGGCCAATAGGGCATAATCATAAGCATTGATAATTCATACACATGGGCCGGATAATAACTAATACTGTAGGTAATATGGCCAATAACGCCTACTTGATAATCACTGTAGTATTGCACAATGTTGATATACTCAATGAAGGCAACAAGTCGAATATTGCTGAAATATACATTGCATGCAAGCTGAAATCTGGTATCATATAAATAAAACCATCACCAAGCACCATAAGTGGGTACCGATCTGGCCCCTCAATGACGTCACTCATCCCATTCATCTTACGTGTAAGTCAAAATTCGAAAACTTAATATATTTATCAAGTTTGGGCATGAACATGTCATATAGCACTAAAGTAAGACTTTGAACTGGATTTCATAATCTTTCAAAAACTCATCAAGGAATATCATCTTTGAGGTTTTATTAATATGGAAGATTGGTTAATTGGCATGTAGTTAGTGAGATCCAATAAAATGCCATTAACTATGTTCTATGATATAAATCAAATCACATGAGCTGAGGAGAAGAAAGTCCTAAAGGATCTAGGAAGAGCTCCTCGTCCTACTGCAGCAAGCCCAACTCTGAGCGGCCTAGTGATGCGGATAGCTACACGCTCCGATATGATGAATGTGTGTAATGCATGAATAGTCCTAAATGCAACAAGGACATATGACATGCAATATGAAATTAAATAAACACACATTACTATGGTCTAATAACTTTGCCGCACGTTTAATATGATTCGTGCAATAAACTGAACATGTTAATAAACCATATGCATAAATTATTAGTGTGATGTCGGTATATTATAAATATCAAAAAGATTTCAATGTGTTTGGGGATATGGACATTTAAACTTGAGATATCTTAATATACTATGTAGTCACGTAGTATCTGAATTATTTTAAAATAATCTAATCTAGTTGGTGAATTAGTTGGCAACTCAACGATTAAATTGCCAAAGCGAATTGAGATCTTGAATTTGAAAGATGGCGCATTGAATAGATTCGATTGGTTGTTGTGAAGTGAAATGAGATGTCATCACCCAATCCATCTGGGGAATTAATGATTTTTATTAATTAAATATTTTTATCAGACTTAGACATGACCCAAATTTTATAAAGTTTACATATAATTTATTGTTATAACAATAATTAGGTAATTTAAGAAGCATTATACCACGCACAATCAACAAACTCATAATACACAATCCAGGCAATAATAAAGGTGCAAACTTTGTATTAAAATCAAAATTTTAAAATGATCTAGCATGCTAAACATATTGAATAATATACTAAAATAATCACAATAATACAATCTACATGATTCTATCAAGATCTACATGAAAACAATGCAAATTATGCAAAATAACTAAAGAAAAGGAAAGAAAAACTTACCTATAGCACGAAGAAAAAGGGGGAAGAAAGGGGGAAGAAGGAAGTGAAAAGGAGGAGAAGAAGGGTGAAAAGAGAGGGGAAGAGGGTGAAGAGGCGGAGAGTGGCAGCCAAGAGGAGGGGGAGAAGGGGAGAAGGGAGAAAGGGAGAAGGGGAGAAGGGGAGAAGGGGAGAAGGGAGAAGGGGAGAAGGGAAGAAGGGAAGAGGTGAGGATTTGGGAAGTGGCGGCTAGGGTTTTGACTAAAAAAGATCAGTGGCGCTGAGCACACAAATGGCACACCACACGCGTGCCAGCGTCGTGGCTTTGGGCCCCAATGCCATTGTGCTGGACCCCAATACAATGAAAAAGAGGGGAGAAAGCTGGGGCTTACTAGGGAAGGCTACTATGGCATGTCTAGGGCTAGAGGGTATGCTGAAGATGCATCCGACACGACTCTATTGCGACAAGCAACCCTAGGCTAATAAGCACTCAGAACAAAAACAAGGCCATGATTTAGCAATTGGGGCCAACCCTATAAAACTCAATGGTGGACACACCAAATGCTGAAGTCCACAATAACACACGACGACTTACTTAGTACCAACACGATCGAACCAAACTGACTGAACTCTAACCAAGCTGAAGCAAAGCCAAACTGGTTGAAAAAATACCAAACCGACGGGTCAAGTTATACATATATATACATATATATATATATATATATTTATACATATACATATATATATATATATATATATATTAGTAAATTTGTGTTTGAAAAGATAAAAAATAAAAATAGAGGAAGCAAAAAGAATGAACTTATCTTCTCAAAAGTTCCCATCTTCATGATCAATCTTATAGGGAACACAATGAATGGTGTCATGGTGTTCAGATCATGTTAACTCACCAATATATTGTAGGGGTCCTACGTCGTATCTTAAAGAAACAAAATGAAAAATAAAAGAAAAGAAACAAAAGAGAGTAATGTAAGGTCTTGGGAGTCCAAGGTGCACACTCGTAATACATTTGTAAATTTTAATTTGTTGGGTGATGAACCGGCCATGTTCATATTTTAGAATTTTGATTAAGTTTGTTTGGTTACCATGACATCAAAATTGAAGTGGTCAACTTTATCAAAATAAATATATTGGTATAAATTTTATGATCCTTTATTTTTATTTTTGTTCGATATATTATGATCCTTTTGATTGATATGAAAACATATAAAATATATGAAATTTTCTTTATTATAATATAAACAAATAGTAGGTTATAATGTAAATTTAAATTATTTATTTATACCTACGAACTCTCTTTACATAAAAATTGTAACCCCCCAATTCGATTCACCCGCAAACCAAACCGAAAATGCTACCGGTAAATTATTCGCTAATCTACTTAATTTGGTTAAGCTAACCAGAAAATGGTAATACAAACATTCAATGCATGGATGAGATGTTTAGATTCTAATGTAGTTCTAGATGCATACTATAATATGTGAACCATATTTAAAACAACACAAACTTATTAAAAGTTTGCAAAATAATGATTTTTAAAACAAAACGTACACAGTCTCCCCTAAAAGTGTAATAGGGGCCACCTTGTCAACATCAAGCAATATACATATATAACAATAAAAGTGGAAAACATAGTAAAAATATGATGCTATCTCGCAACACCTCCATTATCGGCATTTTCATCATCTTGTAATTGGGTCTTGACCCCATTAACTCACCATGTGCCATTCTAAGCATAATAATATCACACATAGATCATTCCATGCAATAAGAAATTAAGAAATTCATTTACTGCCGTTCACAGCAATTCATCACATCATGTTTTTATTCAGTCTCAGTGGGTACATGTATGCATCACGTATCGTTGCTCCTCTGTAGTCCCGACTTCGTCATTTTAATTCTCACCTACATATATAATACAAAAATGTCTGTAATGAGTGTTATTAGTTTAAAAATAAGTAATAATCAAACTTGCATAGGAGAGCTGACTCTTCTTATTAAATGAAATCATTCATATATTTCTATATCAGAATCTCTCATAAGGGCACTAATCAGTAGCCGTCGGCCTCGGCACGACAGCATCCCATTCTGACTCATAAGATGCCTCACATTTTCAAACTATCCTTTGCAAGGAAAATCAATTATCCTAAAGCCCTCTACATCCTCTGTATCACTCATGGCCCTGAGCACAGAGACCAAGTACTTTTAGGTAAGCGCCTTAAATATCCTTTGAATCCACAAGTCTAGACATTCGCTGCATTGCAATAGCCATAATCCTCCACACTTCTTGGGTTTGAGGAATATAAAGGTGGAGTTATTAGGATCCCTCAAGAATGGAATGGCCCGGTCACCAATCTAGAGCCCGCTTTGACTAGCACATGCTCGCTTGCAGTTCACGTAAGTCGACCTTCCCTTGTCTCACATCTTAAAAGAAAACACGAGAAAATTATATGTACATAGGTCTGGGTAGGGATTGTAATATAGTAGGCCCGAAGGCATCATGATCTAAATCTGAGTTTTCAAAAACAAACTCGATAGATCTCATCCTTAAGGGTTATTAATCCGGAAATTCATACGACTAAATAGCTCATGTGGAGTAAAGTACAATAAATCCACCACTCGACATGTCCGTTTACTTGTTAAAACAAGTCATGATAGAGTGAGAAGTTCAAACCAGAAGTGAATCCTAAGTGAACCTAGTAAAAGCTTCAATCATGCCACGCACCTAGGCGGCAAACTCCTACTCCATACTTGCACATCAAAACTAAAAGCTAATGCATGTTATGATGCATTCACACATCCTAACTAACACACTCAATCAAAACACTCACGTCAATCCACATCAAAATGTTCTAGGCTACGTTGTATTTAATTAACAATTCATACTTAATTTACTTAATTAGTTCATTAGCATTTATTTTAATACAATTCAAATCATACAAATTCATTTTATTTACAATCAAAATATCTTATCATGCTAATCAATCAAATCATACCATGTTGTGCTAATAATTATCAATTTTAATTAATTAGGCATGAGTTGATTATGCCTCGCATTGTCAGTAATTGGTGACGACTATGGTTTGTTGTGCATTCAGGACTCAAATTTGGCACCTGGTGGCGTCCGAAGTTCAATTGGCAGCTTAATGAATTTGGTAAAAATCTAGCAGTTTCTGGCGAATAATAGCAAATCTGATTTTTCGGCAATTTTTGGCAATTGTCTAACAGTTTCTGATGGTTTTTCAGTGACTTTTTCGGTGAGATAATTGGAGTTGTGGGTTGGCACCGACTCAATGAGCTCAATGCAACCACGGTGGTGGTGAGGGTGTCGGTGGTAGTGATGGTTGATAATGGTGGCTGTGAGTTGGCCAGCGTCAGTTAGCTTGTCCGATCGGCCCTTGGTCAACCTCGGCGACGACACTCAGTATGGGGGAAAGGTTCTTGGGGTCAAAGAGGGTGGCGACGGTGTCATGGCAGTGGCAGAACATTGGGACTAGTGGCAGAATGGCATTGGCAATCATGGTGCAAGGGCGTGGCATCAGGGCATCGTGGAGGTCTAGCGACGTCCAGGATGATGAGGAACGGCACGATGGAGCTTGTGCAGAGTCGAACGGCGGCAGTGTGGTGACCAAAGGAGGCGTCAACAGTGAGGATGGGGCGGCGATCGAGGGAGAAAGGGTTGGGGTGAAGGTCTCGAGGGCAATCTCGTAAATAAAAGTTGACTTGTCTCCGACACGAGTAAAAATGATAACTAACTCCTAATAAATTCCCAAAAAAATTCAAAAAATATATAAAAAACCTATAAAATATAATACATTTAATAAAATGAAAATGACATGTTCTATCTCATCCAAACTACTATATAACGTGTCTTAATGTGTTATTTGACCTAAAAAAATTATACGGTAAAATACATATAAAAAATAATAGCATATTGTAATATACTTTGATAACTCAAGTCACCTCATTTTTCTAACGTTATCATCATATAGTATGATATAATTGACCCTCATTGCTCATAATGCACGACTGGGTCTCAGCTCATTATGCGTGTCATGAAACTAACTTGACTCAAACTGACGGCTGAACCAACTAGCTCGCTAACGTAAAACTCTGACTTAAGTTTATAAAAATTTTCACTTTATTCTTGTAGTTTTGACAATAAATTTTGTGGAAATGAAATGTCTAAGGAGGAACCAATCTCGTAAGGTGGGAGACGGTTTAGGTGGGCATAGCTACCAATAAGATTTTTAGAAAAGTACCTTATTTGGCAATTTCAATATATGAGAATTTTTTGGAGCATATGCCAAATCTCATTTGATGGTGATGCAGCACCGTGTTAGGTGCGCGAAGGAGATTTGTGCTCGACAAAGGGGGACCACTATTAGAAGTAAGTTGCATCTCAACTTAAAATACTCTGAAAATGGATAATGACATTTTTATAAAAAGATTTGTGCTTTGCCATGAATTACCATTTATAAATTTGATAGATTTTCAATATCTTTCATGTTTACCAAAGACCGCCTTAGTGGAGATGGACTAAAAATATTCAGCTTAATTATTCATGTTGAAAGATAACTTAGGCCAATTAATTGTAGTTGGGTGGTCTTTACAAACAGTATAAAACTCCCTCAGTTATGTATTACATTGTTGGTTAGATTGAGCATAGACTAAATTCACGAGTAGGAGAAAAAGAATTTTAAAGATAGAATTCTTTAAGGTAGGTCAATTGTAAGATCTTCTAAATTAGTTTCTCATCTAATATTTATGAAGATAAACTATTTATTTGTGATGACGAATTATGGAGCATACAATATTATTACTTTCTTTATGATCATCTAGAGGTGACGAGACAACTCCCATGGTATATATGTACATGAGTAATGCTATGTACAATACTATTATTACTTATTTAATGTGCCACCTAGATCATGCTTACATGTCAATTTTTCTCAGCTAATTAAAATCAAGGCTGGGAAAAGTGAGGAAAAATTTGGTAGTGCCCTATGGATTTTCGTATGTTCATAAGTAAAATTGCGTTTGAAAAGATTAAAAAAAGGAAGCAAAGGGAATGAGCTTATCTTCTCAAAAGTTCCCACCTTGTGCAGATATGATGCCAACATTCACGAAAGGAACCATTTTGTCTGTTGATGATCTTGATGAATATCCATCTATTGTTCAACGATGTAGACAAATGAAAAATGCCAATTCCTTTACCTCGCCAATTGCAGTCCTGTAACTCTCATTGAAAAAGTTGAACCTATTTTGTGCCCACATTTGCACTACTACCTCTACTTTTTGCCAAAAATCAGCTATGTCTATCACAATCCCCTCACTAAATTGGACATATTCTATCATGCATGTTTCTCCAACTTCTGCTCTATTATCTTATCTGTAGAATATAATAAGATCAATTCGATCGATTCCCATAATATTGTAGTGATCTTTACATGAGATGATGGCTTTAATTTTATGTTATGTATTTTCACAATTAAACAAGAAAATTTTCCCATATTCTGGAGCTGAACAGTTTACTATAACTTAACACATGCATGTTAGATCAATATTTATACGTTCTTGTGCAGTTCTTCCAGCTATCCTCTCCAAGAAATGATGAGAAGATGTGTTGATCAAGTGTATCTTTGGTTATCTATGATTGTAAATAAAGATTAATTCACATAAACGTACAAAGCCCATCAACAATACATAAAAACTCAATTATTTCATCAGAAAATTAGAGCTACATACAAACATGTTCTTGCATAAAAGTAATACAAATCAAAGATCCTGATTATTAAGTGATCATTGCTAGTGATCAGCACACACTCCCAGCTTGCATCTCCTGATACTTCCTACGTTCCGAGTTCACTCTCTCAAGACTAAACCTCTCTTGAACATGAGAGATATAGCTCGCAGCTTTCTTGTCGACGTTATGATCAACAAACCCACCATCAAAATACAAGCTGGTCACCTCTACCCCTCCAATACCATCATACTTGTTGGATGAGTAGCCCCTTTGTTTGGCTCCGGGAAGAGAGAAATCACGCTTATCAAGAAATCCAACACTAGCCGGAGTAGGAGAAGAACGATTTGGGTTGATCACCTTGTTACTGATTTCCACCGACGTTGTTTCCTTGGCCGGCGACGTCTTGTACAAGGACATGATGAGTTTGCCCTTGATGCCCTTGCGCTTTCTCGTCGTCTCCATATTCTCTACAAGAAACAGAAGTATTATAACTATTTGATCTCTAAATATATGCTTACTTTGTAGATGGTTTTCATGGTTTGAGCTTGGGCCCTCTATTTATAGAGGTTGGAGGGTGGTGACTATTGGTAGTGGCCTTTGTGGGTCTTATCCAGAGGTCTCCCATCTTATATGCTGTGATATACAGCCCGGAGCCAATGTGATCTGTGAATAGATCTACTCCATGCATTTCCCTTTCATGTGCTACGGTGCTACCAGTGCTTTTGATTAATTAAGACTTTCATGTAATTAAATGAAATGTTTAAGAGGAAAGGAAGAGAATAGTATCTTCTTTTAGCTGATTAATGATTGTATATTATACGTAATTAAAAGCGGTAGTGTACTGAGCATATACTTGTTCGGGTTCATTGTACATGTAATATGTAATGGGGGTTCTGTAATATGGCTTGAAATGATCATTCATATTATTGTCTTAGATTTTGGAATTGTGCCATGCTAGTGTTTTGTGACATCTCTAAGGTTGGACGTGTGTTAAAATTGTCATGCAATCATCAGCTTTTACAATGTTGGTAAAAATTTATCAGCTTTTACAAATATATAAGACTTCAATTAACTACTTTTTACAATTTTTTCCGAGCTATTTTTCACATGGTACTAGCTGCTAGAAGATACTAGTCTTACAAAGTAGGCAAAAATGAACACCAGCAAGAAGGCCGGCCTAGTTGGATTCAATCGGACATTTGGGAGCATCTCATTCGGGATCATTGAGCTACTGATAAATTTCAAGAGCTATCAGAGAAAAATAAGAATTGGATGTCAGAAAAAGGCGGTGAAATAACCCATCATGTTGGTGTATCTTTTAGTTTAGAAATCCATAAAAAGTAATTGGTATGAATACTTTTCTTGAATTATTTTGTTCTATCATCTAATTAAACTCTAATTTATTTAAGTTCTTTTGGAAAGTGGGGAAAAGAACTGGGCAACCCTATCCCATGGTCAATTTTGTTTGACTACATGCAACAGAAAGGCAAAGGAAAGGGTGAATATGCCGATAAGAAATCTGAGGCTATAGTTGTAAGTTTTCATATTTTATTTCTGATTATTATGTACTTTTTAAATAAATAAATAAGTGAGTTTATATTTTCATTAAGAATATGTTTTTGTCCTGAAATTTACACAAGTTAGTTTGATTCGTATTATGACATTACAATTCTATCTTCTACTATTTGCCAAACGTTTGATTGTTGCAACATTTCAAGTAAATGAAGAAATGTGGGTTAGAGGAGCTTCTATGTTGTTTTCGCTTTGCAAGAGGACACATATGAAGACCTAACATTTCCTCCTTGATGAATGTGAAATTGATATATGAATGTGTAATTCTTGTATAAAAAATCGATGATGAAATTGTGAGATATAAGTGTGAAATTTGTACGGGTGTAAAATTTTTCTAATATTCCATTTATAAGGGAGCCTCTTTTGGATTTTTTGTAAATTATATACTTTATAATTATTTCATTAACACATTTTAAATATATCAAACTTCTTTTTACGTAATGTCATATGATATTATCATTTTCTGCATGTTTTCTTTCTTAAAAATGGTTAACTAGTCCATGCTTATCAATAATATTTTTCAAGCTAGGTACTGAGAATGTATAGAGTCGAGATATGATATTGATACTTCTAGCCAGCTGTTGGTTGTCGACCCTATGGCATACCGATGTTCAATCAGAGAGCAAAACAAGGGTCGGTATTATGAATTGGGATCTACATTGACGACAGCTGAGCCACTTGGATCCACTTCTTATCATGCCAATGATGTCAAATCTAATGCTGGTATATGAGCCAGACTCTTCAGCCTAATAAGTCTTTACTCTGCCGACTCGAGGATTTAGAGACCTATGAGTAGAATAGATAGTCAGAGATCATGAGGATGAGGGAGAAGATGAGTGCAGAGGCTAAGGCTTGGGGCCGCAAGCTTAGCTAGCTTCTTGACGAGAGAGACTAGCTACTTAAAAAGACTAGAGATGACCGATTTGTCCAATCCATTAATATTGCTTTGGACGGTCGGATTGTTCGTCATATGATGACCATATGCAAAGACTAGTATCATGGCCCTTTTGATTATGACCCTGATATGCCCTCTAGTAATTCTCCTGCCCCTTCTTTGATATAGGTTCACTAGTGGGGTTTTTTGTATTAATATTTGATTTATATTTCATATATGACATTGAATATTTTATTATATTTTAGATTGAACTTCTATTCTATGTTTATATATATATATATATATATATATATATATATATTGTCATCATATCTATTTATTTATATAATCTTTTTGTTATTAAACTGGTTATTTAAAACAAACAATAGCAATTATTTGAAGTATTTTCAGGGTTTTTTATGACGGGTTGCGATGGATTTTCTTTCACTTTGTGACCAGAACCCGATCACAAATATTTACCAACCAGAAAGAAACTGGTCAAGAAGCAAAGGTTAAATTGGATTTGTAATTGAAAACCCGGTTACAAATAAGTTGCAACCGGGTTTGCGATCGCTAACCCGATAGCTAACTTAGAAATATAACTAAAACAAGTGGGTCAAGTTCCTACTTTTGGGACCAGATTTTTCCGGTCGCAAATTTTATCAACAACCATAATTACTGCAATTGGATTTTGCGGTCAGAAATCCGGTCATAAATTTTATCAATGACCGAATTTATTGTTTTCAACGACCAGATTTGTACTAGTGCTATTTGCTTGCTGTTATTCATATTTGATTTTAATTTAGGGGTAAACAAATCATAGCCAAATGGGTAATAAGAATGTCTAGCCTAAAATAATTCTCTGACCATAATTAATACTTTAACCATAGGAAATTACTTTTTAATCATAAAAAATTACTTTCCTTAGTGCTTCTATAGTCATTTCACTACTTAATTGGAACTGATGTATAATGATATTGTGGAAAATATTCGCTAAGTTAAGCTATAGAGAGTTAAATATATGGCTCCTTTTTTTAACCACAAAGAATAGTCAAATATGGATAAACTGTGAGTTAATAGTTTCTTTTTAGTAAATCTACAATCTAATATCTTTTAATATAGTTTCCCATTCAATACTTATTATGGTAAGATCTATAGGTTATCTATTGGCATATTAGTACGGATAACCAATAAATCTTTACCTTAAGTTACATTATCTTTTCTCAACATAAACTTAGAAGAACCTTATATGCATGTTCTACAACTCATATATTGCATCACCTATGACTTTTATATGGATCAATTTAGTAGGTTATGCCACTTGAAATCTATATAAATAAATTTAAAAATAAATAATTAATGTATCTATAGAGTGTAATATTAATCTAATTCTTTTAACTCTTTCATCTTAGTTATCAAAGTAATTGTAAAAAAAATTAATTTCGAAATATCTTTAAACTAGTGTATTTTTTAAAAATCTAAAAAAAAGTCTTATTGATGTTTAAAAAAGATAAAATTTTATCAACCTCTACTTATGCAGCCTACTTCTTATTTATAGAAACCTTGTTACGTGGGACTCGTTAAAAAGATTCAAATTATAAGTATAGCTCTTACGAGCTATGTGAGGGACAGCTCACTTTAATTTTTCTTAACTTAAAATGTTATACCCTTATAAATCCCAACAAAGATAAGAATCACTAACACTATAAATCAAGCTGTTCCACATCCAACCGAAGTTAGAAGATCTCGTCCCTCAAAAGAAGATGGTCACTGTTCATCTCAATATAATTTGAAGCAATTATGCTTTCAATTCACGGTCAAGGACTGAAAGTTGCATGAGCATCATGCATCATGGTGACGACAATGACCGCAACTGGGTTGACGCAGCTTTTGGTAGACATATACAAGGCAATGGAAAAGGGCATGGGAAAGATGAAGAGAATCCTTTCCCAACGACGCCATACAAACCACATGTTGGAGGAGACAAGTGGGCAACACTATTCCCTTCGGATGTTGAAACACACCTGCCGATTGTCGTTGCTTGAATTTGAACTTTGAGCTCCACTCCGGCCACACTTGATCTCTTTGCTTGCTTTGCTGCTATTGAACCTGCTTTGTTTGTGCTCATAAAGATGTACACTAAGGAATATCTTTCCTTTGTCCGGCAAATTATTACTATATAGTCTTCTTCAAGATGCACTTGGCCAGCTACTACTAATTGATGGAATGAAATTTTTTCGGCGGGAGGAGATTTCGGTGGCATCATAATAAGTATTTTAGCCATTTTTTGCAAAAAAATCATGAAAATTTTCGGAAATGTTCTAGAAAATTATGAAGGAGTGACCTTCATCAGAGGATATTTCGGGCCTACATCACCACCAATTAGATTTAGGAGAGATTTTGTGAAAGATCATAAAATTACATAAACACGCTGCCAAAATATCTTTCTTCGGTAGGAGATTATGGTTAAGCATGATCCAGGTGGGCCAATTAAATGAGCAATCAAAATTAAGGTGCAAGAAACTAGGAAAGTTTTAGTGGTGCACATAGCATTAATCTATCCCGCAAAACAAAAGTTTTATCCCCTAGACGGGGATAAGTAGTTTTTACTTCAGCTTCCAATCTTGTACACATTATGTATTGATGATTAACATTCTACTTTAGTTTGCATGCTCAACTGCATAATACTTGCAGAATACAAAATTCGAGAAAGTATTTATATAGGTAAGGCCGCAAATTAAATCAATTTTAAAACTTAATTGAATAGAAACCTTAATACTCGACAAGCCTATAGATCAATTTTATTTGAGGTGTGTTATAAATCTTCAATTTAGTTAATCGTAAAGGGATAACTTAAACGCATCAATTTGTACTCAAGGGTTGTGACGTTATAGATAATATTGAAGCCCATCCATAACTAGTGGGCCTAACTAGATTAGATATGGGCTAGGCATAAGGGCCAAGGAAAAAGAATTTTGAAGATTTAATTTCTTTACATTGGTGGATTGTATTCTCTTAAAATTAATCTCATATTGAATACTAAGATAAAATTAATAGGAATGTGATTATGATCTTTAATTTGAATTAAATGACTTAACATATCTATAAGCTAGCATTTGGGATGGGTCGTCATAAATAATAACAGCTTGAATCCAATCCCTATTAGATAGTGGCAGAGTGGGCATAGACTAAACTCATGGACGGAGAAATCGAATTTCAAATATAAAATTTTTTGAGATAAGTGGTTTGTAATGTATCAATAATAGTTCCGCATATAATACAACCAGCGTAAGATCAAGGTTGAATAATGAGGTGACCTTTTTGAAAAGATGATGTAGACCTACCATAATGCGATTGGGCAATTTCAATATGATGGGCTGATCGATATATCCATAGATAGCAATGTCTTATAGAAAAGGTTGATAACGTCCATTTATCATGTCCAAAGGCGGGCAATAAAGAATACCCATTATACTTAATTCTAAAGCTAAAATTCAAGGTGAGCTATAGGAAGCAGAAACTAAATAGAAGTTGGTGGCTACCCATTACAATAATAATCAGTACTATTAAAAAATTACATTTATTTAGTTCATCAATAGTCATTAAGATCTTTCCTCCAAGTGCAAGTTTGTAACGAAATCTACTATATGTACATGTTTACAAACAGTTCGCCTTTCGATAACTTAATTAAAAATGTACAACATATTAGCTTTAATTTTGGAGGAAAATACTACGAAATTACGAATTCCAAGAACACGTGTGTATACATATATATATATATATATGTATGTATATATATATATATAATATATGCACCGTATTTATAGAATTTATGAAGAAGATATGCTCCGCCTAAAGTAAACTCTTTATGTTACAATGAACTTTCCAGTTTTATCAAATGCCACTAAATGCGAATTTAATTCACAAGCTAATCTTGCAACTATATAAAGCTCAAGATATGCAGCTTCTCGACACAGAATTTGAACCGGTCCCCACCCTCTTCCTTCTCCACCAGCAGACAAGACAATGGAGGATCTCTTGAAGGAATATGGCATACCCCCTCCTCACAACATTCCACCACCACCACCCGCCAACCCCCCCCTTCCCATCCCAAACGCTACAAGTACCACTCTTAACTTCTATCTTTTTCATCCTGTATAAGATTTTGCATGCCCATGCACTATTTAACATCATCTCATTTAGTATTTTATGTCCTTGTTGGCAAAAAAATTAGCTGTCTTCTCATTTGCCATATACCTAAATTTGCTCTTTCCACAATCCCCAATATAGCATTTCTAAAAACGTGCATACTAAGATAGATTTTTAATTGGTTTTGCAGGGAACACTAAGACAATAAGATGGAGAATTTCATGAAGTAGTTGTCTACAGACTCACACCTTCTCCCTTACCTCAAATATATAATAAGCAGTGGACTTATATAACACCAGTAAATAATGCAGTTGCATGCAATATTATGAATAATGAAGTACAAAAATGTAAGGCTTCAATGATGAAATAAATTCTTGTGACGGGTTCGCAATCCAGAAGTTGGAGCTTTTGCGTCATTAAAACTCTATTTTCTTGTAGTGATATTTTCTTTGAAAAAATTTTTCTAGCACAATCCTCCAGTTTCAGCCTTTAGAATTGTTATTGAAGTAATGCTTTATTATACATACAATAATGTGTGATAAAGACAAAATATATACTAAGCAAGATGTCATGCATGACTTATATTATAGACAAAATTTAATTTCATAGATAAGTTGTCGTTGAATAATGAGATAGATATTTATATAATAATTTAATATCTTATATATAGATTTTGATCGACTCTGATGTTAAAAATAAATCCTAAATAAATGAGAAGATAGACTATAATAATTTTATTTATTATTATCTTTATTGTTGTTGTACTTTGATTGGTTAAATCCATATTTTTAATAAGTTCTTAGTATTGACTTTTCCTTTTATTAATAAGAGTTGAATGGTCATACTTTGATTTGTCACAAAATTGGATGCATTTTAACAAATAGTTGAAACAATCTCCCACTAAGAAAAATTACAGAATTAACAATGTTAATATACCCTACTCTTCCAATATGGATCACACAATAATAGAAGGACTACATCTATTTTTCCTCAAAAATGATACACCCTCCTTTTTTTGTTGTTGTTCCCTTTGTTTAAGGGGAGAAGTATTTGCCGTAGGCAAGTCCCCTACATCAGTTTTATGATTGGTTATAATCTCCACAAATAATGGAGATCGAAAAAATAAACCGTAACGGTCATTATGCTCCCCTAACTGTGGAGGTCAGAATCAATAAAAAAACTGCTATGGGGCTTTGCTATAACAAGTAATACAATAAATCCCTCCCCCTTCAATAATGCAATATATATACACTTTACATAATAGAAAAACATAAAAATACAATGAATCGATGCAAGGGATACTGCCAAATTCGATAGGCTGATCCGGTCTGAGACTTTAGATAGGCTCAAATATATCGGTATAAATAGAATGTCCCTAAAATGATCCCTAGCTGGTATTTTAACAATATATTTTGGCTACTTTACTCATAGTTTTAAACATTATATCTTGCAACTAGTCGTACCCGAAGTGCCACATATTGCCTTTTTCTTATATCTTGAGATAAGTAAAGTTAGAAATTTTTACACATGAAAGAAGTAATTAATTATAATCATGATTATTTTGAACATAATAAACATTAAACATGTAATTATTTTCTATGAAATACATAAGATATATACTACTCTTAGCAAGTTTAACAAGTTTAAAATTTTTATGTCATTTACACTATTTTTATGCTAAGCATGACCTAAACATTTTTAATCCATAATCATTTTAAATAAATTAGGCAAGATACCGCTCTATGCACGACTAATATTACAGATAGGGATGGCAGCCGAGTCACTGCTTGGCTCGTCTCAAACATAATACCTGAGCCAACCTATGCCTGAGCTGCAGCCTGATGAGCCTGGCTCGGCTCAGCTTGGGGATGAGCTTGAGCTTGAGGTCGGGTTGGGCTCTCAATTGAGAGCCTAAGTCCAACATTGGGATTGTGGGGCAGACAGCCTAGCAACTGTGAGGGAGCCATTGGGAGAACCTCTACGGCTCTCTTGCGGAGAAAGAGAGAGCTCTATCTATCTCTATTTTTTTAATTATATTTAGAAAAAAATACTTACCCAAGATAACCAACCCACTGTATAAATAAAGGCCACTCCTAAAGAATTATTTACACTTTTCTCGAACTCTCGTTCTCTCATAACTTTCAATTCTTTCAAGCTCTGGACTTCTCATTCTTTCAAATCTCTTCAATTTTATTTTTTTAAAACTTTTAACTTTGGTCATCTCTCAAACACTCAAATATGAAATGACATCATCTTCCCACAAGGATTTCTATATTATCCACTAGTTTGAATATGGTGACGAAGTGGACGAACTCAGACTAGGACTGGATGATGTTATTTCCGATGATCTTCAAGATGAAGTTCCCCAAGACGAAGAGACCCAACCCAGCGAAGGTCCTAGTGCCGAAGTTAGAGCCCGCTTGACCAAGGCCAAAGCAAAGCAGAAACTTTCTAGTGTATGGGACCATTTTGATTGAGTCGTCGACAAAAAAACAAAAAGACAAAAGCGCAATGTAAGTATTGTTGTTCCATTTTAGCTATTGTTCAAGGTAGTACTTCTCTCACACAACATGCCAAAAAATATGCTAAAAAAAGCTCAAATGATCTTAAACAAACTAGGTTATCTACTAATGGGAGCAATATTGGCATTGAGAGTTCTTCTCATTCTCCTTTAGATCCTGAGATGATGAAATTTAAAGTGATGAAAATGATTATTTGCACCAAATTACCTTATTCGTTTTCTAAAAACCCATGGTTTACCTAGTGGTGTCAATATCTCAATCTCGGATATGTTTTGACCCCACGGAATATTGGTCGAGGTATTGTGATAAAAGATTATGAATCTTTTAGAACTGTGATTTTAAACCTTTTTCAATCTCACAAAGGTTTTTTTTCCTTTTCAACACACATGTGCATGAGTAAGCAACATCTTGGTTATATTGGTATTTGTGCATATTTTATCGATGACAATTGGATTTTGCAAAAGACACTTATTTCTTTTAAAATGTTTGAACATCCATATTCCGGGGTTAACACAACTACTATATTTTTAGATGTTTTGCAAAGTTTAAATATTTATGATCAAATCTTAGTATAGCATTAGATAATGCTTCAAATAAAGATAACATGGTTGAAGATATTTCTAGACAACTAGGTTACCATTTCTTTCTATTTTTTCATTTTAGATGTAGTACACATGTAACACCCCAATTCGGTTTACTCACAACCCGGACCAAAACTGTTACAAAAGATCGAACTACTCATAAACCGATTAAGTTGGCTGACCTAAAACCTAAACGACTACAACATAACCCTCTTAAAGCCTCAAGATGGAGCACGCCGCTAATGCACAAACAATGTATGAATAAGATGCAAAACCCTAGCAAGATATTACATGAATGTCATGATAATAGCCACACACCAAAATAATTAAAATAGCAACGAAATTCATAAAAATTCTGGAATAAAACGGACAGAACCTCCCCTGAAAGTGCAATAAGGGGACGACAAGTTAAAACAAGGCACAATATAATATATATGAAAACAATAATTTACATTACAATAGGGTTCCAAAACCTCCACACACATTGTAATCGGCGTCTCATCCACCTACAATTTTATACTCAGCTCATTTGGTTCCTTTTCATTTCAACATAGCACATCAGTAGAGTTTTTCTCAAAACATTTCCAAGAATTTCTAAAACAAGGCATATAAGCCTCACAAACACATGCATATATACACCAATATGTAAATCCACAACAACAGCCAATCACATCATGTCTTATGCAAAAGTCAACGCGGCGCCAGGTATGTGTGTGCAATGCAAACGCTAGTCCTTCATCAAAGCCGGCATACTCCATTCATCTTCCTCACCTACATATATAGTAAGAAAACGTCAACAATGGGTGTCACTGGTCCGAAAATAACTAATATCAAACTGGAACATGAGAGCAAACTCTCATGGAAAGCAAACAATCATATATCTTCCTCAAGAACTCTCATAAGGGCAACTACATAGGAGCCGTTGAGCAACTGACTCAATAGTATCCCGATCTATCTGATACTGTGCCGCTCTCAGCACTTCTTTTTCACTACTTCTCATAAAACTTGTATCTTAAGCCCTCTCCGAACCTCCATATTATTCCTGGCCTTGAGGACGTAGGCCGAGTGCTCTCAGGCATGCGCCTTTAGTACCATTTGAACCACAAGTCCGGACATGTGCTGTACTTAACAGTACCCATAAACCTCTACGTTCTCTGGGTGTGAGGAGCTCAAACGCAGAGTTGTCAGGATCTTTCGGGAATGGAACAGGCCGCTCACTAATCCAGAGCCTGCTTTGACTGGCACGACATCCGCTCATGGCACGTGCAAGTCAATTCATCTTCTCTTGTCTCACTGAAAACTCGATAAAACTATTTGTAGGGCTGGGTTGGGATTTATTATAATAGGCCCGAAGGCAACTTGAGGTGGATCTTAATTTTGAAAACAAGCTCGAGGGATCTCATCCTCGAGGGTTATTAATTCCGAAAACAATCAACCAGATGACCCATGTTAGGTGGGGTCTGATAAATCATCCACCTGACACATCCTACGATCAATAAATCAAATTACCGATAGAATAGAGCAATAAAAACTAAGAAGCGTGTCCTAACAGACCTGTCAGAAGCTCCAAGCACAGTCTCCTGCCTAGACGGCGAGCTCCTACAATGAACCTACATGAACATAACTATTTACTAACACCCATACATATATGATGTACGCCTATATAACTAATATATCCGCATGCATACATGAATCTAATCAAACATGACAATCATCTCAACAATCACACTAAATCTCTAATTGTCAAACAAGTTAATAATTTTATGATTTCATACGTTACTTATTACCTAGCAGTTTTAATTCCAATTTCAAAACATACCTATTCTAATTAGGTGAGAATGGTTTAGTCAATTTAATCCGTTTAACTTACTACGAGCATGCAAAACCTAAATCATGAAAATTCATAAATTAACTAGTTAACAAGCATTTAATTAACTATTCAATGGTTTACTAACAATTTCATTAGTGATCATGTATCACACAACACAATCTACTCTAATCATAACATGTTTATAATATTTTATGATTAATTAAACTAAAATCATGAAGTTAATAAAATTAATTCCAATATGCTACCATGACCACATCATGCATATAATAATACTAAAAAAAGAAGGAAAACCACCTCGCTATCGGCGTTGAATCGGTGCCGATGGACAAAGGCAGTGAAGACGAGCCGGCCGTTTTTCAGCGACTGCACCGGCGGGGCCATAGGAGTTAGGGTTAGTACTGTCTCGGCGAGCTTGACCCAATGGTGGTGACGACAAGTGCACCCGCGGTGGCGATGACCACCGACGACGGCGTCGAGTTCGGTCGGGTTGTTGGTCGCTCCGATCAGACCCACGGCCAGCCTTGACGGCGGCTCTAGGTAAGGGTGAAAGGTAGGGGAAGTTGAGGGGAGAGCTTCAAAGTCACGGCGGCAGCGGTCTAGAGCAGACAGTGGTGGATTCATGTCGGGAACGGCCATGAAATCGAGGGCAATTTCCGGCATCGCCACAGCTGGACGGTGGCCAGGCGTGGTCGAGGTGGCAAGGCGATGGCACGGTCGGGCTAGGCGGTGTCAATCGGCGGCGTCAAGGGCGGTGGCTAGGGTTTAGGGTGGTGAAGACGTCGGGGTTTGGGGGAGGGAGATGAGAAGTATAGGAGTGGCAAACTTGTAAATAGAACTTGACTCAACACCGGCTCAAGTCAAGAATAATAACTAACTCGAAATAAATCCCAGAAAAATTGGGAAAAATCCCATAAAATCAAACAAAACAACACAACATCCAAATGACATGCCGTATAACTAATAACCCACCCGAATACCATCTAACTTGTCCTAACACATTATTCGACCTAAACTAATTCTACGGTCATAACATGAAAAAAATAAAATCATCAACTGTATACTCTCATATCTACTAATAACTCAGTCTACTGATGCGTATCTGACACTATCATCGATACTTGGGTATACATGAACCCTCATAACATGTGCACACTGTCGGCCTTGACCCCACACACATGTTCTGAAAGCTGAACCAACTCAAACCATGGTCAAACCGACCGGCTAATGACTATAAAACCCTGACTCAAGTCGTGGGATTTACAACCTTCCCTCCTTATAAAAATTTCATCCTTGAAATTTTAAAACAAGGAGGCGTCAAACATAATGTTGTAACTGTAATCGAGGTTGAAAACTGGAGTACCTGATCCAGAAGTTGGCTGCTCGAACAACTCAGGATACCTCCTCTTCATCTTGTCCTCACGCTCCCATGTAGATTCTTCTACTCCACGTCAATTCCACTGCACTCATACTAAGGGAGCCTACTTACGTCTAAGGGTCTTCACTTAACAATCAACTATCCTCGTTGCGTCCTCTGGATACGTCAAGTCAGGACGGAGTTCTATCTCTTGGAAACTGATAACGTGGGAGTTATCTTGGTGGTACTTCTTCGGTAAGGATACGTGGAACACTGGGTGTACGACTGATAGGTGAGGCGGCAATGCTAAGTGATAGGCCACTTGACCTACACATTCTAGAACATCGAATGGTCCTATGTACCATGGGCTAAGCTTCCCATGCATACCAAACCTCTTGTTTCCTTTGATTGGTGACACCTTTAGAAGAACATGTTCTCCGACCATGAAGTGAACCTCACATCAACATTGATCAGTGTAGCTTCTCTGTCTGTCCTGAGCTCACCTCATCCTCTTTTTAATCTGCATAACCACATCTTGTGTCTGCTGAACCATCTCTGGTCCAACTATCATTGGCTCACTGCCTTGTACCCAACACACTGGGGATCTGCACGGCCTACTATATAGTGCTTCAAATGGTGCTATCCCAATACTAGCCTGGTAACTGTTGTTGTAACCGAATTCCACCAAAGGCAAATGCTTTGCCCAGTCACCTCCAAAATCTAGCATACAGGCCCTAAGCAAATCCTCAAGAATTTGAATAGTTCTTTCAGACTGCCCATCTGTCTGTGGGTGGAAAGCAGTGCTAAACTTTGACTTTGTGCCCATGGCTACCTGAAAAGCTCTCAAGAAACGGGATGTAAACCGTGGGTCTCTGTCTGAGATGATCTCCAATGGGACTCCATGCAGTCGTACTATCTCATCCCGATACAAGGTCGCCAAAGTGGATAATGGGTAATCCATTCTAATAGGGATAAAATGGGCAAACTTCGTTAGTCGAACCACTATTACCCATACTGCGTCTCTCTGCTGGTGATTCTTAGGTAGATCGACTACGAAATCATAAGCTATACTCTCCCACTTCCACTCTGGGGTCTTCAGTGGCTGTAAGGTCCCACCGGGGTGCATGTGTTCAGCCTTCACCTATTGACAAACAAAACACCTGGCTACGGTTTCAAAAACCTCTCTATTTAGTCCTGGCCACCAATAGGATCGTCGAACATCGTAATACATCTTCACTCCACCCAGATGCACTGTGCACCTTGAGGTGTGGGCATCGTGAAGAATGCTCCTACGAAGTCGGGGATACTCAATGATGTCCAGAACGGAAAGACGTCCTCTCAATCTAACCAGTCCATCTGCATCCCTGACCAAATCTTTGTGAACTCCCTGCTCTAACCACTAAGCTAATTGTTTATCCTCATTTTGTGCAGCTCTAATCTGTTAAAAAATACTTGGCTAAATCGAAAGTTTAGCAATCATTCCCACTAATTGCCTCTAGCGTGTATCAATCGGGGTCACTGAGATTGCTGCCATCCCCACTGAGTCTAGAATTGGCCTCCTACTTAAGGCATCTGCTACTACATTCGCCTTGCCCTCGTGATATGAGATATCAATCTCATAATCAGACAACAACTCCAACCATCTCCTCTGTCGGCTGTTCAAATCCTTCTGTGTGAAGATATACTTTAGACTTTTGTGATCAGTCAAAAGTCGAAAGGAAGTCCCATAGAGGTAATGTCTCCATATTCCGAGGGCAAAAACTACTGCTGCAAGTTCCAAATCGTGAGTATGGTAGTACGCTCATGCACCTTTAGTTGACGAGATGCATATGCGATAACCTTATCTCTCTCCATCAAAACACAACCAAGGCCAATTCCTGAGGCATCTGTGTAGACTACAAAGTCATCATGCCCCTCTGTGAGAACCAGCGCTGAAGTCAATCTCTCCTTTAGTGTCCTAAAACTTTGATCAGAATTGTCAGTCCGTACAAAGTGTTTGTCCTTCCTAGTCAACTGTGTGAGAGGAGCTGCTATGGAGGAAAACTCTCTATGAAATGACGGTAATACCTTGCTAGACCAAGAAAAATCTGTATCTCGAAAGGTGTTCTCGGTTGTCCCCATTGTATAACTGCCTCTATCTTCACTGGATCCACTGAAATCCCTGTTGCTGATATAATATACCCTAAGAAGTTGACCTCTGAGAGCTAAAAGTCACACTTCGCAAATTCTCCGTACAGTCTGTGCTCCCTTAGGGTTTGTAGCACCGTACGGAGATGCTGCTTATGTTCTTCTCTCCATGAAGAATACACCAAGATGTCATCCACAAAATCTATCACAAATTGATCCAAAAAGGGACTGAACGCTCTGTTCATTAGGTCCATGAATGCTGCTGGGGCATTTGTCAATCCGAAGAGCATGACCAAAAAATCATAGTGTCCATACCTCATTCTAAATGTAGTCTTCAGAATATCCTCTACTCTAATCCTCAACTGGTGGTAGCCGGATCTCAAGTCAATCTTCGAAAAGACCGTTGCTGAGCTCAACTGGTCAAATAGATCATCAATGCGAGGAAGAGGGTATTTGTTCTTAATGGTTACATGGTTTAGCATCCTATAGTCGATGCACAAATGCATGCTTCCATCATTCTTCTTCACAAAACACCGGTGCTCCCCATGGTGACACGCTTGGTCGGATAAAACCCTGATCCAACAGTGTCCGAAATTGCTCCTTGAGCTCTCGGAGTTCCAGTGGTGCCATCGTATACGGGGTTCTACAGATGGGTGCTGTCCCTAGCATCAAATCTATAGCAAAATTGACCTCTCTCTTCAGTGGCAATCCAGTGATCTCATCTGAAAAGACCTCTGTGACCTCCTTGAAAACTGGAATCAACTCAACACTGGGCTTGTCCCTTGAGCCATTCTGTTCCACCAACACCAAAGTGGCCATCAACAAGTCACAACCCCTGTCCAACTATCTCACTGCATTCTGATAGGAGATCTAGCCTTTCTCTCTGTTTCTGCCCTGATCGTGGAAAAGAAAAGGCACCTTCCATGTCAAAAAGTCACCATCTTCTTCCAGTAATCTATGAGAGCTCCCTGCTTGGACATTCAATCCATCTCGAAGATCACATCGAACTCTGTCATATTGTCACGACAGTTGTGTCCGCTAATGCCTCCTCAACTATGGCTGCATACATCTGCACCAGCTGTTCCATCGGGCATGCTATGCTCTTAAACATGCCAATCGCTGATGAAATCCATAAGAAAGCCTCTTCTGCATCTAGCTTCCCTAAGAAAAAGTGCCCCCCATTTTTAACAAATTGTTCATACTACCAGAATCTACCATCTCTTATGTCTGTAGATCTGTTTGAGCCCTCACCTATCTCAAACTGTGGTAATGGCGACATTGCCACTGCCGATATGCTACCCCTTACTGTCTGCCCGCTACTAGCTCTAGGGGCTCCACTGTCATGAATGCCCATCCTAGTCTAAAGAGGAGCAATCAGGGGAGCTGTAGGGATGGTCCCCTGCTGCGCTAATGGAGGAGGTGGTGGCGGGTAGCCCATGGGAGAAATAGCCTCTCCTCGTACTCCGTCATCTCCTAACGGCCTCTTCTCAACTTGGGCTATGGAGAGGGCTATCTGACAGAGCTCTCTCCTAAACTCTTCTTGGCTCTCTCGTATCTGCCTCTGTGTCTCTACCAATTGGGTAATGATTGCATCTCTCTCAGTCTGGCGACTACGAGAACTACGATGGCTAGTCAAGGCACGCACGTTGGCTTCTCCTGATGGTGGTTGAGCTCTTGGCCTAGTACATGTTGTCTTGCTGGGCGCACGACTAGGACTAGTATGCCTGGGAGGAGAAAGAGATGGATCCCTTGTCTGAGTCCTGTGAGTTGCTCTAACCATGGTGACTGACACTCACTAATCAAACCTGTGCATATTGTCATTCAACTACGTGGTGAGAAATCTATAAACTGAAACGAGTAAATCAAGAAAACATACCTGCCGGCTTGACTCGGAGTAGCTTTGCACACACATGACCATTAATGGCATCTTCCATCTTCATTGATCAAGAGTTGGCTCTAATACCAATCTTGTAACACCCCAATCCGGTTTACTTTCAACCCAAACCAGAACTATTACAAAGGATCGAACTACTCGTAAACCGATCAAGTTGGCTGACCCAAAACCTAATGGCTACGACATAACCCTCTCAACGCCTCAAGATAGAGCACGCCACGAATGTGCAAACAATGTATGAATAAGATGCAAAACCCTAGCAAGATACTACATGAATGTCATGATAATAGCCACATGCCAAAATAATTAAAATAGCAATGAAATTCATAAAAATCCTGGAATAAAACGGACAGAACCTCCCCTAAAAGTGCAATAAGGGGACGACCTGTTAAAATACGGCACAATATAATATATATGAAAACAATAATTTACATTACAATAGGGTTGCAAAACATCCACACACATTGTAATCGGCGTCTCATCCACCCACAATTTCATACTCAGCTCATTTGGTTCCTTTTCATTTCAACATAGCACACCATTAGAGTTTTTCTCAAAACATTTCCAAGCATTTCTAAAACATCAATATGTAAATCCAATATGTAAATCCACAACAACAGCCAATCACATCACATCTTATGCAAAAGTCGACGTGGCGCCAGGTATGTGTGTGCAATGCAAATGCTAGTCCTTCATCAAAGCCGGCATACTCAATTCATCTTCCTCACCTACATATATAGTAAGAAATCGTCAACAATGGGTGTCACTAGTCCGAAAATAACTAATATCAAACTGGAATATGAGAGCAAACTCTCATGGAAAGCAAACAATCATATATCTTCCTCAAGAACTCTCATAAGGGCAACTACAGAGGAGCCGCTGAGCAGCTGACTCAATAGCATCCCGATCTATCTGGTACTGTGCCGCTCTCGACACTTCTTTTTCAGTACTTCTCATAAAACTTCTATCCTAAGCCCTCTTCAAACCTCCATATTACTCCTGGCCTTGAGCATGTAAGCCGAGTACTCTTAGGCATGCGCCTTTAGTACCCTTTGAACCACAAGTCCGGACATGCACTATACTTAACAGTACCCATAAACCTCTACGTTCTCTGGGTGTGAGGAGCTCAAACGCAGAGTTGTCAGGATCTTTCGGGAATGGAACAGGCCACTCACTAATCCAGAGCCCACTTTGACTGGCACGACATCCGCTCATGGCACGTGCAAGTCAATTCATCTTCTCTTGTCTCACTGAAAACTCGATAAAACTATTTATAGGGCTGGGTTGGGATTTATTATAATAGGCTCGAAGGCAACTTGAGGTGGATCTTATTTTTGAAAACAAGCTCGAGGGATCTCATCCTCGAGGGTTATTAATTCCGAAAACAATCAACCAGATGACCCATGTTAGGTGGGGTCCGATAAATCATCCGCCTGAGACGTCCTACGATCAATAAATCAAATTACCGATAGAGTAGAGCAATACAAACTGAGAACCGTGCCCTAACAGACCTGTTAGAAGCTCCAAGCGCAGTCTCGTGCCTAGACGGGGAGCTCCTGCAACGAACCTACATGAACATAACTATTTACTAACACCCATACATATATGATGCACGTCTATATAACTAATATATCCACATGCATACATGAATCTAATCAAACATGACAATCATCTCAACAATCACACTAAATCTCTAATTGTCAAACAAGTTAATAATTTTATGATTTCATACGTTACTTCTTACCTAGCAGTTTTAATTCCAATTTCAAAACATACCTATTCTAATTAGGTGACAATGGTTTAATCAATTTAATCCGTTTAACTTACTACGAGCATGCAAAACCTAAATCATGAAAATTCATAAATTAACTAGTTAACAAGCATTTGATTAACTATTCAATGGTTTACTAACAATTTCATTAGTGAGCATTTACATCACACAACACAATCTACGCTAATCATAACATGTTTATCATAATTTACTATTAATTAAACAAAAATCATGAATTTAATAAAATTAATTCCAATATGTCACCAAGACCACAACATGCATATAATAATACTAAAAAAAGAAGGAAAACCACCTCGCGATCAGCACTGAAATTGGTGCCGATGGATGAGGCGGTGAACGCGAGCCGGCGGTTTTTGGCGGCGGTGGCGACAACCTCAAGTGCGGTGGCTAGGGTTTAGGGTGGTGAAGGCGTCGGGGTTTGGGGGATGGAGATGAGAAGTATAGGAGTGGGAAACTTGTAAATAGAACTTGACTCGACACCGGCTCGAGTCAAGAATAATAACTAACTCGGAATAAATCCCAGAAAAATTAGGAAAAATCCCATAAAATCAAACAAAACAACACAACATCCAAATGACATGCCGTATAACTAATAACCCACCCGAATACCATCTAACGCGTCCTAACACATTATTCGACCTAAACTAATTCTACAGTCACAACATGAAAAAAATAAAATCATCAACTGTATACTCTCATATCTACTGATAACTCAGTCTGCTGATGCGTAACTGACGCTATCATCAATACTTGGGAATGCATGAACCCTTATAGCACGTGCACATGGTTGGCCTCGGCCCCGCACACGTGTTCTAAAAACTGAACCGACTCGAACCATGGTCAAAACGACCGGCTAACGACTATAAAACCCTGACTTGAGTTGCAGGTTTTACAACACATATTATTAATTTAATTGTTCAAGGACTTGAAATGTTGGATGAATATGTTGGTAGGCGTAGGGATGTTTTGCTTCATATTAGTGCTAGTGACCTTAAGATTCAAAGTTATAAAAAATTTGTAAAGACCATGGATTAAGACCAAAGAAATTTGATATTGATACAAAACATAGGTGGAATAGTACTTACCTAATGCTAAAATCAATCGATGGTAATGAAGAAACATCAATATCTTGGGTTGATATTTATTGTACATAGTCAAATGTTAATTTAGATCGGTCTAATTGTCATATAGCTAGACTTACGATGGAGTTTTTAGAAGTTTTTACGAAGCAACTTGAGAACTTTATGTGACTTATTATTATACTTTTCATTTATTTTTTTATAATATATTTAAAACAACTACACAACTTGCAAAATATAGGGATCATGAATTTGTAAAACCCTGAAAATAACTAGATTATTTTATCTTATAATGAATCTTAAATATTATTAAATTAAATTAATTTAATAATATTTATGAATTATTTCCCAGAAGCTTTATTTATTTTATTTTATTAAATGTCTTTTCATAATTAGTTATTAGTTGACTTTCACATTTCAAAGTTAGCCTCCTCGGTCATAAAAAAGATGTTAGGAAAAGGAATGTTTCCATCTCTCTCTCGCCTATAGATTAGTTTCTTATATATGTTTCTCTATATTAGTTTTTTATGTATGTTTCTATATATGATCCTACTAGCATGAGGCATGATGCGGGCATGTTACTGTCGATTAGATTCTGGTGCATGTGTATGCTTATGTATGATGTATGCATGTTACCATCAACTTGATTCCGGTACATGTGTATGTTTATGACACATTATAGGCTCCGTTGAGTTGTTTGGGTTGCACGTGGTGTCGTTGTGTGTTCTGACACAATTTGTATGATAATGTAAATATGTATGATTTTAGTTGGCCATTGAGTAGTTCATGCCTATAATTTTAAGCTCCACTTCCATGAAATTTATACAATAGTAGTCTAATTAATAGTTTTTTTTTTAGAAATTTTAACATTGTAGTTCGATCTGGCCTCAGACTAAAAAAGTGTGATGTTACATAATTGTTGGATATAGTTATTATTATAGTGGAGGAAAAATTTAAACAATATTGGAAATCACTTCCTTTTGTAACACCCGAATTCAGCTCACTTGCGAACCGAATAAGAAATTCTACCGGCGACTGAATCATTCGTTAATCTACTTAATTTGGTTGTGCCGACCAGTTCTACCCTCAACATCTCATGATGGTGATACAAGCATTCAATGTATGGATAAGATGCTTAGACTCTAACATGATTCTACATGCATGCTATGATATGCCGAACACATTTAAAACAAAGCAAACTTGTTAAAAGTTCGAAAGTTAAAAGTTCAAAAAACAAAGATTTTGAAACAAAACGGACAGAGTTTCCCCTAAAAGTGCAATTGGGACCACTGTGTCAACAACAAATATTATATATACATAACGATAAAAATGGAAAACATAGCAAAAACATGAAGTTTTTCTCACAACATTTTCATTATCATCATTTTAATCATCTTGAATCGGGTCTTGACCCCATTTGATCATCCAGTGTAGTTCTACTCATAATGACTACCATTCATAGATCATTTCACAGTTTAACGCAACAATTACTACAATAACATGTTATAGCATATAATTCACAACTACTTACAATAGTTCATCACATCAAGCTTTTCATTCCATACGGCAGGTACATATGTACAAGTTGCATTGCTACTCCTCCGCTGCCCAACACCGCTAAGTCATCCAGATTCTCACATTTATATATAATACAAAAGCATCAGTAACGATTGTTACTGGCTCAGAATTAACTAAGAATCAAATTGGCACAGGAGAGCTAACTCTTCAATTAAATGAAATCATTCATATGCTTCTATATAGAATCTCTCATAAGGGCACTAATTAGTAACTGTCAGCCTCGGCTCGATAATGTCCCATTCTGACTCGCCAGTTGCCTTGGCATTTCTCAAATTATCCCTTGCACAGGAAAATCAATTATCTTAAAGCCCTTTACATCCTTTGTATCACTCCTAGTATTGAGCACAGAAGCCAAGTACTCTCAAGAATGCACCCTTAGTACCCTTTGAATCCGCAAGTCTAGACATGTGCTACGTTTCAATACCCATAATCCTCCACAATTCTCTGGGTTTGAGGAATTCAAAGGTGAAGTTGTCAGGATCCTTGCTCACTAATCCAAAGCCGGCTTTGATTGGCACGTGCCCACTCGTAGTTCACGTGAGTCAACTATCCCTTGTCTCACATCTTATTGAAGAATTAATAAAATCTATATGCACATAGGCCTAGGTAGGGATTGTAATATAGTTGGCCTGAAGGCATCATGAACTCGATCTGAATTTTAAAAAACAAACTCGAGTGATCTCATCCTCGAGGGTTATTAATCCTAAAATTTATATAATTAAATAGCCCGTGTAGAGTGGGATACAATAAATCCACCACTCGACACTCAGTTTACCTATTAAAACAAATCACGATAAAGTGAAGAAGTCAAACCAGAAACAAGTCATAAACAAACTTTGTAGAAGCTCCAATCATGTCCATGAATCTAAGCGGCGAGCTCCTACTTCGTACCTATACTTTAAAATTAAAAGCTAATGCCTAATATGATGCATTCACACATCCTATATCACACTCACCTCAAAGCACACACATCAATCCATATCAAGATTTTTTAGGCTATGTTACAATTGATTAACAATTCATACTTAATTTACTTAATCAATTCCTTATAATCTATTTTAAAACAATTCAAATCACACAAATTCATTTTTATTTACAATCAAAATATTTTATCACATCAATCAATCAAATCCAAGCATGTTGTGCTAATAATTATTAAATTTAATTAATTAGGTCAGAGCTAATTATACTCGCGTTGTCGACTAGGGTTTGTCGCACGATTCGAGACTCAAATTTGGCACCCGGCTGCATCCGAAGTTTGATTGGGTTCAGCCAGACAAATTATATGAAAATCCAACGATTTTCTGTGAATTTCAGCGGATTCGATTTTTTGACTGTTTTTCAGCAAATTCCATCGGTTTTCCAGCGAGGTGATCGGAGCTGTGGGTCGACACCAGCTCGGCGAGCTCGATGCCATTGTGGTGGTGGAGATGGCGACGGCGGCAGTGGTGGTCACCGATGCCGGCAGTGAGTCAAATGGAATTGTTGGGCTTGTCCAATCAGCCCTTGGCCGGCCACGATGGCAATGCTCAATGTGGCGAAAAGCTCGTCTAGGCCGAGGGGGAGGGCATTGGCGGCAGCATGGCAGGTGGTGAATTTAGCATTGAGGCGCATGGTGCAAGGCGTGGCGTTGGGATGTCGTGGAGGGCAGGCGGTGGTCAAGAAAGTTGGGGAGGCTCGTTAGAGCTCCAATGGCTTCATTCGCATCGATTGGCAGTGATGTGGCAGCCGAAAGAGGTGTCAATAGCAACGATTGGGGCAGCGATAGGGTGAGGAAGGGGAAGTGTCGAGGAGAGTTTTGGTGGCAATTTTGTGAATAAAAGTTGACTTGGCTCTGACTTGAGTCAAAAATAATAACTTACTCCTAATAAATTCAAAAAAATCTAGAACAATATAAGAAAATATCATAAAATATAATACACTTCATAACATCAAAATGACATCTTCTATAACTAATAACCCATAGTTGCAAAAATCAGAATCGGGGTCTGAATTTATTTCCGAGGGAGTCAATGAATCAGATCGAATCTTGCTAAATCGTTAAGGAATCGGTTCAGTTGAATCGGTCCAATACAAAAATTTAACAACTCATAACATAAATATATAAAATACATAATTACATAATTTCTCAACACAAGTACACAAGTTTATAGTTTAATACAAACACAAAAGATAATCAATATTTATAATCATAAGACTAAAATTTCATAAGTGTAACATTTGATATATTATCATTTGTGCTCTATCAAATGATAATAATAAGTCATTAATACAAGTCCACAAAATCAATGTTTAGCACAATTTTACATGGTTAATACTAAATACTCTAATTCATTCTCTAAAGCATCTTCGGAGCCTGAATTAGTATCACCAATGGGAAGAGTAGAGCTCTCACCCACATCAACATGAGACCCCTGCGTAAAAGGAGGAATAGAACTCCCACTCATATGAAGTCCCGAAGGTACAAGAGGCATAAACAAATTTTATTGTGAGTCAATAAATACACCAATATCAACATTAAGTCCACTTGGAAGAGAATGAAATTGCCAACTATGATAGATCCGATAGGATCATAAATTGCATTCCCTACAGTTCTCACAACAACCAATGAAGCAGCTGCAAAATCAAAAGAGACATGATTGAAGAAAGCAGCCAACCTGTGCAGCTAAAAGAGTTTCCCTTGTGATGACCCGTAAATAATCAATAGAGAACAACATTAAATCTAGAGGTGAGCAGGTCAAGAAAAACGAAAGAAGTACAACAATGTTCAACAACATCCACTTCAAAAATAAAAGTAAAGAACAAAAGAAAAAAAATGCCAACAAGTGACCTCCAAATTACAGTAATCTAGATCGGAAATAGAACTTTCAATTGTACCAAACCAAATGGTTGGATATTCAAAAGTCCAAAATTAGCCGCGCAAAGTGAAGATTCTAGATAGTTTGTCCAATAGCTCCAAAACATAGTGTTACATTGGCTTCATAATCCCAGGAACAAAAATTTCAAACTCAAAAAATTCACCATTCACACACATATATATAATAGAGAACCGTCCCCTCTAGATACTACTCTATGATTGACCAAAACTACATAAATTGCTCAAAGATTAAAGCCCCAATGACATCAATTAGGCTTGCCATTCCTTCATACAAGTATAGTCCACTAGCGATTCCAACAAAGTTCAAACCTTCCTCCCCCTCTATAAATTTAAAACATGAACAAAGAACAAAACTTTTCGATCAAAGCAAAAAAATTAAAAAGAAAATCACTAAGTTCCTCCCAATTCTCTTGTCACCAAACATGCCACCAACTCAATTGCCATCACAATTCTCCACCCCCCATTTCCCCAACCCCCAACATCCCCAACCGCATTGCCCCCGCCGCAAACCCACAACCTCCCCGATCAAAGAAACGTCGAACAATCACAAAAGCTGCAGTAGTAGGGCGACTATGTGAAGCGGCCACGAGAGGGGGACAAGAGAGGAATCGGAACCATACCTGGCTAGACATGGGAGCATCAATAGTCCGATTTGTTTCGCTTTCACAGCTGTCACCAACATCATCGGGGGCGGCCTCGAAGAGGAAGTCCTCGTTGTCATCATTGTCATCGTTGTAGTTGAGCTCGCCGAGGCACACGGGGGGCAGCGGGGAGGGAGGGGCGACGCACACGGGAGCGGCGACGGAGGGAGGCCAAAGCACACGGGGTGGCGGTGGAGAGAGGGCTAAGGTCGGAGGCAAAGTGTCGGTGGTGGAGGGAGGGCTGAGGCAGAAGGGGTGGTGGCAGACGGGCGGAGGGAGAGGCGAGGTATAGAGATTTTAGATTTTTAAAATTTCAATTCCACTTTTACCTATGTGTAAATAATATATTTATTAAGATAACAAGGTTATTTTCGTCATTTACCCATAAAAATCGATTCTCCCCAATTTACGCCAATTTGAAATCGGTCGTGAATCAGTATAAATTGACCAATTCGACGACCATTTTTTAAACTAACTGATTCAACCGTTTTTCAGATATGATGCATTCTGATCCGATTTAAATTGGCCGATTCCGAGTGGAATTGGCCAATTTTTGCAACCCAGTAATAACCCACCTAAACTATTATATAATGAGTCCTAATACGTTATTCGACTTAAAAATAATTCTACGATCAAATATATATATATATATATATATATATATATATATATATAATCACTCTCTACTATTATATACTTTAATAACTCATCCATTATCATTTTTCCGACGTTATCATCATATACTTGGGTACACTTGACCCTCGTCGCTCATAACATACAGCTCGCCTTGATTCAGCACGCATGTATTGAAACTAGCTCGACTCAAACCGATGGCTGAATCGAATGTTTCACTAATCTAAAACTCTTACTCGAGTCACAAGTTTTCCAATTCTAATATATTAGATGTAGATTTTGATTGAGGCTAATTTTAAGAATACATCCTAATTGAAAGAAGATATACTATAATAATTTAATTTATTATTATTATTTATTTTTGTTGTATTTTAATTAGTCAAATTTCCTATTTTTAATCACATGCCAATATTAAATTTATATATATATATATATATTATATATATATATTTCTACTATGCGCTACCATGTTTGGTAGCGCATATGCAGTACACGCATTGGTGGCCGAAATCCAACAGCCATAAATCTTTCCACTGGAATTTCCTCCCCCTCTGCCCGCTACCGCCACACCTTTGCACCAACCCCACCACCCCCCACCCCCGCCGCCACCTGACCTGCCAACTGAGCTCCTCCCAGCTGTTTGCTGCCCTGGCCTCCTCCATGCCAGCATCACCTGCATCACCGCCGGCGATGGCATGACAAAACACAGGGACGAAGGAAAGGTCGATGGTAATTTCGTAATAAAAACTTGACTTGCTCCAGACTCGAGTCAAAATTATGAAATAAAATTTAAAAATAAAATACAATAAAATAAAAACTTGAATCGCTCCCAACTCGAGTCAATATTATGAAATAAATTTTAAAAATAAAATAGCATAAAATAAAAACTTGACTCGCTCCCGCTCAAACTGATGACTTGACTCGAGCGGGTGGGGGTGTTGCAGCGGCGGGTAGTGAGGGAGGGAAATTCCGGTGGAAAGATTGATGGCTATTGGATTTTGATCCAACAGCCATCAATGCGTGCGCTGCCAAACATGGCAGCGCATAATAGAACAGGGAGGGGGAGGGGGGTGGATTTGTGGAAACAAGGCAGGTTGGGGGAGGGCTGTGGGTGGGGGCGCGGCGGCGGCAGGTAGTGAGGGAGGGAAATTCCGGTAGAAATATTGATGGCCATTGGATTTCGATCGAACGGCCACCAATGCGTGTGCTGCCAAACATGGCAGCGCATAATAGAATATATATATATATATATATATATATATATATATATATATATGATAGAACAGGAACACTCTTTTAAATGATAACTTTAGGAACTCTCACGTGGGCTATTAGATCCAAACCAATGCTCAAGATTTATACACTTCATTTTAGTGATAAATTGTATTTCCAATCATACATGTCCCTTTGTCTTCAACATTTTAAACCTAACATAATCCTTTGGTCTCTACTTTAATTCTTCGTGTTTAATAATTTTGCCCACAAGACCTCTCGCGGCGTCGACCTGGTGTTTGGCCAAAACAGGGATGAGGACGGCTTCCCCACTTCTGAGATCTCCAACTTCATCATCTTCAAAGCGGCAACGGCAGCCATTTCTTGTACTTTGTATCATCACAACAATTATTTTCACTTGTGAACAAAACTTAAACGAACCATTTCTTTTTTGCTCAGTCCCATACTTCAAATAATTAGTTGTCTCTCCTCCATTGTTATCAAGCTGTAAAGATCCATTCTTAATTCCTGAATTAAGCCTATTATAATGCTAACTTAGACACGCTTTCATTGAAGATCCTTAATTTCTGAATTAAGCCTATTCTAATGCTAACTTAGACACGCTTTCATTTGAGAGTATGCCAGGTGGGTGCTGTCGTCTAATGAAAGTGTGATGCTAGACGATGATTATTTTTGTTTTGGGAATGCCCGATGTGTGAAGGGGAGTTATTAGGTTTATCCTACAAGCTAATGGGAATGCCTTATTCCTTAAATTAACTTTTGGAATAAGTGATTATTTCGAGAATGCTCAATGTGTGAAGGGGAGTTATTGGGTTTATCCTACATCTATACTAATGGGAAAGCCTTATTCCTTAACTTAACTTTTGGAATAAGAGAGACCCGTAACACCTATTACAATGGGGGTGGGCATCGGTCGGATAGACATCAGACAAATTATTGTCCGCGTCCATTCGAAATTTCGTCGGACAAAATTTGTTCGATTGACTTCGGACATCGAATTGTTTGTCGGGCCCAAGCAGTGTCCGCGGACAGTCCAAAACCCTCTCCGCCGCCGCCTGCCGCCGTAGGAGGGTTGGCAATGTCAAAGTAGTGACTAGACGGCCGCGGCGACGGTCGCCGGTGGCAAAATCGACGACGCGAGTAGAGGGTATCGGCGGTGGAATCGACGATGAGCAGCGATTCTGGCATCGTGCAGGCTGGGCGATGGCAGGGGCGCTCGGGGCATCACGGCAACGCCGCGGCGGGGCCTGGC
This sequence comes from Piper betle, assembly GCA_033002965.1. Classification (NCBI taxonomy): domain Eukaryota; kingdom Viridiplantae; phylum Streptophyta; class Magnoliopsida; order Piperales; family Piperaceae; genus Piper; species Piper betle. The sequence continues at coordinate 50,537 of JAURVB010014483.1, read as the reverse complement.
GGCGACAATCGGTGGCCGGGCGACGCGGCGGCGGCGACCACGACAAGGGGGCGGCGTGGTTTGGACGGGGAAGAGAAAATGGGTCGGAGGTTTGATTGATGGCAATATCGTAAATAAGACTTGACTCGCCAATGTCTCGAGTCAATAATAATAACTAACTCGGAATAAATCCTAAAAAAAATCCATAAAATCAGAAAAAATTCCATAAAATAAAATAAACACTACAACATCGTAATGACATTCTATAACTAATAACCCCCAAATTCCCCTTAACGCGTCCTAACGTGGTAAATGGCCTAAACTAATTCCACGATCAACTATATATAAAATAAAAAAATAATTGGCATACTCTTATATATTCTGATAACTCATTCTTTTCTGTTGTATTCATGATGTTATCATCATATACTTGGGTACGTATGACCCTCATGGCTCGTACACCCAACCAGCGTTGACTCAGTACACATATTCTAAAACATACTCAACTTGAACCGACGATTGAACCGATCGGTTCATAAGCATAAAACCCTGACTCAGATCACTGGTTTTACATTATGTTTATAATGTGATATATTTTTTCGAAGATGGATCATATAAGTTTGTTATTAAATATCGGACACTCGGTCAGTTGTTCGGTCTGACAAAAAAATGTTTATGTTTGGTTTGTTTTAATTCGGTTGAATTTGGTCGATTAAATTTGGTCGGACATACTTCGGACGTCGGACAGACGGACAAATTCAGACGTCTACGCCCACCCCTAATTACAAATCCAAAAGCTAATGGGAAAGCCTTATCCCTTAAGTTAGCTTTTAGAATAAGAAGGGCCTGTGACACTTATTGCAAATCCCTTTTGGGGCAGACGATGATTATTTCAGTAATACCCGATGTATAAAGGGGAATTGTTAAGTTTATCTCACATTAACCGTAGATGATGTTGGTGAGTTATATATATACTAATGGGAAAAGTTATATACCTTAAGTTAATTTGTGGAATAAGAGAAGCTCATGATACATATTGCAAGTCTCTTTTGGGGTTCAAACGGTCCAACAATAGTTTCGGAGCTTAGGTGGGGGCCCAAAGGGCCAAAGAATCTTAGTGGTAGCTTGTATCCCACCCTCAACAATTCATAAGTGACCAAAATAAATAGTAAGCACTGCAACCATTTCTTCATGCAAATAATTTCTAAGGGAAGAAAGAACGTTGTTGACAAGCATCCCATTTCCTGCCACGACTAAATAATTGCCTATGGTCAGTTCATTCTCAATATTTCTGCTGTCGCTGAGTAACGGGTCGTCGTTGCCTCCGAGAAAGTTGCTGGCTTTTTTTTTGCAAGGGTTTAGGCGGAGGACGAAGGAAGGGCGAGCCTTTGGTTTGATTGGTAACAATGGGGTGAAGGAAGAAAAAGGGTACGATGGGAAAAACAATTTCATCACCTAAATTAAGTGTTCCTAAAGTTCTTACAAAATCTCAGTGTATCATTTCTCATATATCATTTGTCCACCTCCTCGTCGCCCAAAATTCTTTCCTTTAGCGAGTGGTTACTTTTAATTTATTAAAATAAGTGTTTTTAACTAATTATACATTAATATTTAACTTTAAATATCTGTATATAATTTTTTATTTTGATAATTTCAAATTGAGTTCAAAATAAATATTTACTAATATTTACATTTCAAATTACTTTATATTTATTCATATATTATTAATTAAGTTAAAATATATTGCATATTGAAATAATAAAAATTAATATATAATCTTAGTTAATTACATACCCTTTAAGTATAAATTTGATGATTAAAAGTTGAGGGTCATTTATACGTTTGAATCTTTTTAGTACAAGATAATCTGTATTGGTCTTTATTATGAATATTACCTTTGGATTTAAGAAAATGGTATTTGTTAAAAAATTTTAACGAAGAATTGTAGACGTATTTAATTAAATATTTAAATTGAAAAATTAAAATTTATTTATTTATTATATTTTATTTAAAAGTAATTTTTTAATATTTTTAATATTATATACTTTTAATTTTACTTTTTAATAAAATTTACAAGGTTGCAGTTTAAGCTTATTTCAATACATAAGGATGAGAAGTACCAAATAAATATAGAGATTAGACAAGAAAATTTTAAGTGAAAAACCTTAAATTTGGAGAAAAAACCACCGGGCAAATGACCAAATCAAATTTACTATGTCATAAGTTTGATACAGAATAGATTCATAGGAGAACAAACTCACCAATATCAATTTACTATACTTTTTACAAAATTGATATTGGTCAAGAAAGAAAATAAAAAATTATGTATTACAAATAAAAACTTGGCGAAGTTACCATTTATGATTGTAAGCCAATCTCAATAAAGCATTCACTTTTCTTCAATCCATACAATTTTCTTTCTCCCTTTGCAACAACAGTTTTTTCTCCAAAACCCAAAAACCAAAAACAAAAGAAGAAAAGTGTCATACATTGCTTTTATTCCTTTCAACTAACCAAATCTGGAAAATCTTGGTTTTTGCCCAAAATACGGTTGCAATTTCATGTATTTATGGAGGAGGGACAACCCAATAAACCTCCCTTCCCGACTCCATGAAATACCTCTAGCCAGCATGGGAAGCTCCATCCATGCCTACTCCATTCTTGTAGTAAACACATTTCTCCTTTGACACAACTTTAGTCATCATGTCTGAAACATTCCTTTGAGTATGAATTTTTGTTAGCTTAAGAGATTTACTTTCCAACACATCTCTCATCCAATGATATCTCACATCAATGTGCTTGCTCCTTGAATGAAAACTTGAATTCTTACTTAGGTGAATTGCACTCTGTCTATCACAGTATACAATGTATCTCTCTTGTTTAATGCCAATTTCATTCAAAAATCTCTTTGCCTATAGCATCTCCTTACAAGCTTCGGTAGCAGCAATAAATTCTGCTTCAGTTGTGGATAATGCAACACACTTTTACAACTTAAACTGCCAAGACACAGCCCCATTAGCAAAATTAATAATACACCCAGATGTTGACCCTCTTGTCTCCAAGTCACCTGCCATGCCTGCATCGGTGTAGCCAACCAACAAAGGTTTATCACTTCCAAAACACAAACACATTTTATACGTACCTCTCAAGTACCTCATTATCCATTTAACTGCTTGCCAATGTTCTTTGTTCGGATTTGTTGAATATCTACTAACTATTCCAACTGCATATGCTATATCCGGTCTTGTACAAATTATAGCATACATCAAACTACCAACCACAAAAGCATAAGGAAACTTTGCCATTTCCTTCATCTCCGTTTCACTTAAGTCACTTTTCTTCAACTTGAAGTGACCCCCAAGTGGAACTCCAACCGGCTTTGCATATTTCATGTTGAATTTTTCAAGTACCTATTCTATGTACTTTTCTTGTGACACCCAAAGCTTTCTAGCTCACCTGTCACGTCGAATGGACATCCCTAAGATTTGCTTTGCCAGTACCAAATCCTTCATTGCAAAGGATTTGTTCAAGTTCTTCTCTAAACTTGCAATCTTGGCTCCATCATATCCTACAATCAACATGTCATCCACAAAAAGCAACAGGATAACAAAGTCACCATCATCAAACATCTTGATGAACACACAGTGATCAGAAACAGATTTCTTGTACCCATTCTTTCCCATAAAAATCAAACTTTTTGTACCACAGTCTAGGAGCTTGCTTCAAATTATACAAACTCTTTTTCAGTCTACATACCATCTATTCCTTTCCTCTGACTTCAAAACCCTCTGGTTGCTCCATATATATGGTCTCCTCAAGATCCCCATGAAGAAAGGCCATCTTCACATCTAACTGTTCAACTTCCAAATCCAAACATGTAGCCAAAGCCAGAACAATTCTAATAGAAACCATTTTAACAACAGAGGACAAATTTCATCGAAATCAATACCTTTCTTCAGTTTGAAGCCCTTCACCACCAACCTTGCCTTGTACCTGGTTGTGCGTTGTTTTCTTCATATTTGATCTTGTAGACTCATTTGTTCCTCAATACTCTCTTCCCCTTAGAAAGATCCACCAACTCATAGGTGTGATTATCAAGCAAAGATTTCATCTCATCTTACATTGCCCTCAACCACTTCTCCATTTCTACATGAGCTTTGATCTCACTAAAATTTTCTGGCTTTCCACATTCAGTAATTGTCACATATTCTAATGATGGATATCTTGTTGATGGAACTGGTTCACAAGCTGATCTCCTCATATTAGTTGGCTGCCCTTGATCAGAACCTTCATGTTCCTGTCCAACATCATTAACAAACTCATTAGAAATATCATCAGACACCACATCCTCACCCTCATCATCGCTCGGTGGGGAAATAATTGTGTCATCCTACGCCACCTCTTCACATCTAGCTGAGGTTGAAGAATCTTTTATTTTTTCCAAACTTTCCTGAGATTTAGTTTGAGGAACTTCTTCTTTGCCAAAGTCCTCAACTGTTTGATCCTCCCTAAAAACTACATCTCTGCTTCAAATCAGTTTTCTATTCTTATGATCCCAAAGTTTGTATCCAAACTTATCAACACTATATCCCAAAAATTACATTTCATGGCTCTAGAGTCAAACTTAGCCCTTTGCTCCTTGGGCACATTCTCAAAGGCTTTACAACCAAAGACTCTCAAATGAGAATAACTGACCCTTTTATCACTCCAAATCCTTTCTGGTATGTCACTGTCTAGGGCATGTATGGGAGATTTGTTGATCAAATAACAAGTTGTACTCATGGCCTCACCCTAGAACCTTTTAGGCGACTTAGCTAAAGACAACATACTCCTAACACTCTCAGAGATGGTCCTGTTCATCCTTTTAGTCACTCCATTATGTTGAGGAGTATAAGGAACCGTCTTCTCATGCCTAATCCCATGCTTGCTTCAATATTCATCAAACTCAACAGAACAATATTCACCACCATTATCACTTCTAAGACATTTCAAAGGCTTACATGTTTCTCTTTCAAACAATGCATGAAAATTCTTAAAGATGCCAAAGACAACACTTTTATTTTTCATACCATAAGCCCACACCTTCCTAGAAGTATCATCAATAAAAGTGACAAAATAAATAGAACTGCCAAGAGATTTTACCTCCATTGGCCCACACACATCAGTGTGTACCAACTCAAGAACATCTGACTTCCTTGTACTTATGCTTGCAAAGGATGTCCTACGTTGTTTCCCGACCAAACAGCGGTCACAAGGATTAATTGTGATGTCTTTGACCTTGGGAAAGTGATTTAACTTCTTCAAAGTCTCTAGTCCATTCTCACACATGTGTCCCAATTGATGGTGCCACAAATCAGTAGTGGAATCAAATAAGGAGATATTAACCTCCCCTCGAACTAGACTTGTCTTAGTCTTGTACAAACTGCAAGCTTGTCTCAGTCTTGTATAAACTGCAACACTTCTTCCCTTTAGCAACAACAAGAGAACCTTTCACAAGTTTCCACACACCTTGTGCAAATTGTGAACCAAATCCTTCATCATCAAGCACACCGATTGATAACAAACTCATCCTCAAATCTGAAATATGTCTGACATTTTTAAGCACCAATTATAACCGTGTTTGTTAATATATGCACATCTCCAAGTCCCACAATTTTGGAAGTATCACTATTTCCCATCTTCACTATACCCAAATCTGAAGATTCATAGGTAGTTTAAGAAATTTCTGCTTGGAGTTGCATGAAATGATTCTCCCGAGTCAACTACCCAACTAGCATCACAACCAGTTGTCAAACAATCATTCCCACAATCAGAAAGAATCACCATGTCATCATGCACAACATTAGTGTTCGTTTCTCCTTGATCCTTATTGTCCTTATTTTTCAAGTCTTTCTTGAGTTTCCAACAATCCTTCTTGCTATGACCTATCTTGTCACAATAATAACACTTCAAGTGCTTCCTGGATTTAGACCTTCCTCGACTCTTGTCCCTTCTGTCTGTATCTATATTTCTTGATCTACCTCTTGCCTCTTTTGACACTAATGCATGAGACCCTGAAGTTGGTAGAGATTTTCTTCCCACCTCCTCATCCAGTAAATTGCTTGTTATCATGTCCATTGTGAGTTTTCCATCAGGAGCAGCATTGCTAAAAGAGATCACCAATGTTTCCCAACTCTCTGGCAAAGTGTTGAGGAGCAGGATAGCTTTCCCTTCCTCATCTAGAGTCATCTTCATCCTGGCAAGTTGAATAATAATACTCTTCATCTCATTGAGATGCTCACTTATGTCAGTTCCATCTTTATACCTCAAATTCACCAATTTCCTTATCAAAAGGATCTTGTTGCCAGTAGTATTCCTCTCATAAACTTCTTTGAGTTTATCCCATATTGCTTTTGAGGACGTCAATTCAAAAACATGATGATACAAAACTTCATCCACCCATTGTCTCAAACAAGCCATAGCCTTCCTATCCAACTTATTCCAGTCTTTTTCAGTCACCTCTGCCGATTTTTGACCAGTGATAGATAGGTTCATATAAATCCTTGGAATATAGATGATCAATCATTTTTCCTTTCCAATAGTGCCAGTTACTTGGCCCCTTAAGAGATATCATCTTAACATACTTCCCATCAGCCATCTTGTTGAAATATAAATCATAGACACACCAACTAGGCTCTTAGTAATTTTGTCAAACACAAAGTGGGCAGAAAATATCAACAACCAAAACTTGCAAACATCCAAACCAAACAACCTGGCTCTGATACCACTTGTTGGGATTAACCAAACAAACCAAATACAAATCCCATATTTCAACACATAAGGATGAGAAGTACCAAACAAATAGAGAGATCAAACAATACAAGTTTACGCGGAAAACCCCAAGTTTGGGGAAAAACCATGAGGCAAACGGCCAAATCAAATTCACTATATCACAAGTTTAATACAAAATAGATCCACATGAGAACAAACTCCCTAATACTAATTTATTGTACTTTCCACAAAATTGGTATTGGCCAAGAAAGAAAATAAAGAATTACGGATTATAAATAAGAACTTGGTGACGTTACGATTGACGATTGCAAGCCAATCTCCAAAACCCAAAAACCAAAGAAGAAAAACGTCGTGTGTTGCTTTTATTCCTTTCAACTAACCAAATCTGGAAAATCTTGGTTTTTGCCGAAAAAAGGGTTATAATTTCATCTATTTATGGAGGAGGGACAACCCAACAATATATCTATAGGGCAGCGCTGGTATGCGCTGCCTTTGTGGGCTGTTGGATCAGATCCAGCGGCCCACAGCAATCCCCCTGCCCTCCCTCCAACCTCCTGCCCCCCACCCTCCAGCTCCCTGCCCTCCCGCCTCTTGCATCCTGCCCGCCAGCAGGAAGGGCGACGGGAATGGCTGGACGCCTACGGCCCCTCCGCCATCGAACCACGTAGCTTCCACCCGACCCCAGCAACGGCTACCCCACGGCCCCTGCTCGCCCCATCGGCCCCCCACCACCATGGACCCCACCCTCCCTCCCCCCCAAGGCAGCTACAGCACTGGCCAGTGGGCAACTGGCAATGAGGTTGACGGTGGCGCGACAAAACAAAGGTGGGGGGAAGGAAAGGGCTATGGCAATTTCGTAATAAAAACTTGACTCATTCCCAACTCGAGTCAATATTATGAAATAAATTTAAAAAAATCATGATAAAAACTTGACCCGCTCCTGACTGGAGTCATTATTACGAAATAAATTTTATTGACTCAAGTCAATTTTAAAAAATATTAAAAATAAAATCTCATAAAATAAAAACTAGACTCGCTCCCGACTTTACTCAATATTACAAAATAAATTTAAAATAAAATAAAATAATTTCGTTATAAAAACTAAACTCGCTTCTGACTCTAATCAATATTACAAAAATTTTTTAAAAAATCGTTATAAAAACTTGACCTGCTCTTGACTAGACTCATTATTACGAAATAAATTTTATTGACTCGAGTCAATTTAAAAAATAAAAATAAAATCTCATTAAATAAAAACTAGACTCACTCCCGGCTTGAGTAAATATTATAAAATAAATATAAAATAAAATAAAATAATTTTGTAATAAAAACTAGACTAGCTCCTGACTCATGTCAATATTACGAAATAATTTTTTTAAAAAATCGTAATAAAAACTTAATTCGCTCTCTACTAGAGTCATTATTACGAAATAAATTTTAAAAAATAAATTTTATTGACTCGAGTCAATATAAAAAATATTAAAAATAAAATATCATAAAATTAAAATTAGATTCACTCACGACTCGAGTCAATAGTACAAAATAAATTTAAAAAATAAAATAATTTCGTAATAAAAAATAAACACGTTCCCTACTCGAGTCAATATTACGAAATAAAATTAAAAAAATTATTTTATAATATTTTTTAAATTGACTCGAGTCAATAAAATTTATTTTATAATAGTGACTCTAGGGAGGGAGTCAAGTTTTTATTACGAATTTTTTAAAAAAAACTTATTTCGTAATATTGACTAAAGTAGAAAACAAGTGAAGTGTTTATTACGAAATTGTCATCGCCCTTTCCTTTCCCTCCCCCTCTATTTTGTTGCGCCACTATCGCTGGCCAATTCTGTCGCCGTCATTCCCCACCGGGGGGAGGAAGCTGGGCAAGGGCAGTGGGTAGCAACTACAGGCAGGGCGGTGGCTGCAGGCCAGGGCAGTGCGATTCGGCGGTTGGCGGGGCTGGGGCGGGGTGAGCAGCAGGAAGTGGCAAGAGGAGCGGTGGGAAGCAGGGGTTATTGCGGCGGGGCGGGTAGGAGCAAATAGGGGCGATGGGAAGGAGGGGGAATGTCGGGGGCAGCAGCAATGGGCAACAACAGGGGGAGTTGAGGGGTAGCTGAATTTCAATCGAAAGCTCCCCTCTGTTATGCTGGTATGTACAGCTTTATCCAGCATATATATATATATATATATATATATATAGGAAATAAGTTTCCTGTACTCCAGCATAGCCATCTTGGCTGTGCTGGAGTTTTTCCCAGCTGTTGGATTTTATCCAACGGCTGGAAAAAACTAAAGGATTGAAGGACTTTCCCGCCGCCGCCGCGCCACTCCGACGGTCACCCCTGCCCTCCCACAGCTGCGGTTGCCCTCTCCCCCGACCTTCCCTGCCGGTCGCCCCTGCCCTTCGGCAGTCGTGGTTGCCCCAGCCCCTGCCCCCATCCTCGGCCCCGCTCGCAGCCACCGCCCCATCCCCCTGCCCCCACTCGCAGCCTCCGCCCACCCTCGCGATCCCCCACTCGCCCCGCCACGGCCGTCCCCGCCCGCCCAGCTTGAAACCTTGGCCAGCCCCCCCCCCCTCCGTCGCTTTCCCCACCACCTCCTTGCCCCCACTCACACCTACCGCCCCACCCTCGCGATCCCCTCAATCCCTCCCCCCCCTGCGGGCTGCCGGTGGCGAGGCAAAACAGAGGGGGGTGGCGAACAAGGGAGGGCAGTAACGTAATAAAAATTTTACTCGGTCAAGGCTCGAGTCAAGTTTTATTATGAAATAAATTTTAAAAAATAAAATAATTTTGGAATAAAAACTTGACTCGCTTAAATTTAAAAAAATAAAATAACTTTGTAAGAAAAATTTGACTCGGTCTCTACTCGAATTAAGATTACCAAATAGATCCCAAAAAATATAAAAAATACAAGAAAACACCATAAAATAAAACAATAGAATTATAATGGATTATTTTATTTTATGGTATTTTACTTTATTTTTTCATATTTTTTGAAATTTATTCGTAATATTGACTCGAGTCAGGATGAGTTAAGTTTTTATTACAAAATTGTTAGGTGACAACGTTAGTGAGGTGGGTGAGAAAAAAGGGTTGATGGAGGAAAATGAAACAATAGCAATTTTATAATAAAAACTTTATTTGCTCTCGATTTAAATTAATATTACGTAATACATCTCGAAAGATTAGAAAAAAATAGAGTAAAATACCATAAAATAAAATAATCCATTAGAATTCGATTGTTTTATTTTATGGTATTTTTGTATTTTAATATTTTTGGGATCTATTTGGTAATATTGACTCGAGTCGATATCGAGTCAAACTTTTATTACAAAACTACCCCTACCTACTTCTTCCTTCTTGACTCATGTCAATATTACAAAATAAATCCCAAAAAACATAAAAAAAATATAAGGAAAACATCATAACACAAAAATAACCAAATTTTAATGGATTATTTTATTTTATGGTATTTTACCCTATTTTGGTCATATTTTTCGAGAGTGGTAGTTTTGTAATAAAAATTTGACTTGATCCCGACTTGAGTCAATATTACAAAATAATTCCCAAAAAACATTAAAAAATACAGGAACATATCATAACATAAAATAATCAAATTCTAATGGATCATTTTATTTTATGGTATTTTACCCAATTTTGTTCATATTTTTCAGAGAGGGGTAATTTTGTAATAAAAAACTTGACTCAGTCCTGGCTCGAATCAATATTATAAAATAAATTTTAAAAAATAAAATAAAATAAATTTGCAATAAAAACTTGACTCGGTCCAACTTGAGTCAATATTACGAAATAATTTTTTTAAAATAAAATAAAATAATTTTGTAGTAAAAACTTGACTCGGTCCCAACCCGAGTCAATATTACAAAAGAAATCCCAAAAATATAAAAAAATAGAGTAAAATACCATAAAATAAAATAATTAAGTTCTAATGGATTATTTTATTTTATTTTTTAATATTTTTTGAGAGGTATTTTGTAATATTAACTTGAGTCAGGAGCGAGTCAAGTTTTTATTATGAAACTACCCCTGCCCATTTCCTCCTCCCCGTTTCGCGGCGACTCTGTTTCTTTGCCCCTTTTTGCCGCGCCACCTCACAGATGGTGACCTTGTCGCCAGCCGCCCACGGCTAACCAGGGACACCTCACCACCACCTCCCTTCCTCCCCCTCTCCCTACCGATTTGATTCTCAGCCACCACTGCCGCCCACCTTCCACGCTTCACCGTCGAGCACCAACCCCGGCAACGACCATCCTATACAGTGCCCATCGATTAAATATACAGTGCAATTCTCCCCAATTTGAGAATAACGTTTTTCTGACAATCACCACGAAGTTCCACTCCCTCACCATCAAAAACAACTTCCTTTGCTATGTCAATTGTCCATCTCTTCATGATATACATTTCAGGAAAAATATCCCCCTCATTCAATCTAAGTACATATAGCAAATGTCTACAAAGCAAACCTTCACTTTCTAAAAGCTGACAACTACACGTGCATCTCCTATTAGCTCCTTTGTAAATAACATGTGAAACCAAGCCTTTACTATTTCTACAACATGTTACATCATACTATTCAACATCCTCCCCATCTAATTTCTTATGAGATGAGCAACAAGCCATACTGTATTGTAGTTCTTCTTGAAACTTATAAAACACTTTTCGAGTATAAACTTTTGCCATCGTATATTCCATATTGAATGGGGTGACCAATTTAGGGCTTTTATACGTATTTTCATATGCTTCTTTTGCCTCGTTCAATCTCTGTCTTTTGATAGCTCTCTCATATCTATGTATAAACTCAATGAGGCTATTTTTTTGTTCACATACCTTGAGTAAAATAAGTTTTGGGATTCACTTCGTTGTGAACTTCTTATACCAGCTAAAAATATACCTTTACTATACACTGGCACCCAAGCATGAAGAATTGCATATATAGATTTCAACCACTCATTTCCCACTACGCAATTGTCTTTCATTAGTGCACTCCATTGTGATTCAAAGACTTCTTCGTTTTCCGCACCATAAATTAAACTGTGGAATGGCTCATAAAACTCCTTCCTATGAGCAATTGCACCTAATTTTCAGTCTCCTTCTTAAGGATATGCCAAATGCAAAGACGATGATATGTTGAAGGAAATATCAATTTAATTGCTTTATCCATTGCCGGATCTTGGTCACTAACAATTGCCCCGGGATGCCTTCCATCCATGCATTTTAAAAATGTTTCAAAAAGCCACACAAACGATTCTGTCTTCTCATTACACAAAAATGCACATCCAAATGTAATTGTTTGCCTGTGATGGTTTACTCTGGTGAATGGGGCAAAAACAAGTGAATATTTATTTGTATTATATGTTGTATCAAAAATGATCACATCTGAGTATAGCTGATAATTTTTCCTTGCAATTCCATCCGCCCAAAAACAATGTTTTAATCTGCCCTCATCATCCAATTCATAGCAATAAAAAAATGAGTTATTCATTTCTTTCATTTCCTCGAAGTGTTCCATCAATAATTGGGCATCAATTTCCTTTATCTCCTTTCTATATTTTGTCTGCACATTTCTAATATCTATCTCTGTACAACCAATATTTTCTGCCCCACCTGCTTCAATTTCTAGCACAGACATTAGTTGAGAAGTTTTGATGTTAGCCTCTCCGAATTGGTCAATCAAGTTTCGATGCACACTTGTAACATGCCTATGTGCCCTGAGAAATTGAATTTTTGATGGTGTAAGGAGTGCATGACTATGTCCTTCTTCGAAATACATGACATTCCATGTGCCCTCTTTATTCTTAGTTACCCTCATGCGTGCTTGACAACCTTCTCTTATTATAGGATGAGTTCTCTTTTTTCCTTTGTTAGGTATTTCTCTATTTCGCTCATCTTCTCTGAAATGACCTTCTTTAGAACACACGAATACTTGCAACCATAACTCTTTTGTTCTCTTATGATAGTTTGTACTATGTTTACGTATACCAAAACCGGCCATTTTTTGAATACCTACTGTATAAATCGAGTGCATCGTCCAAACAATCAAATTGCATCCCAACTTTCGGTTTGAACTCATCTTCTACAATAGGATAAATTGTTGTAATATTTTTGCTTATATCTTCTTCCTCGTATGCTTTATCTTCAAGCTTGTCCATTCTTAAAAAAATATAAAATTTATAAAACCTAAGATTATTTTCAATTAAAATAAGCGCAATAAACATGCTTTAATTAAGTCAAAATATTTTTAAAGACTTAACTCTAACCTGATTTTCGTATTCTCAAAGATGTAATTTTGGCGACCTCGACTCCTTGTGACCTGAAAAATATAAATTTACCGTCAAATATAAATATATGCCACAAAAGCCCATAAAAAAAATTTTAACTTTACCGTTCAAAGCTAGCAAACTCGCGCGTGACCGAGTCAATTTTTTTATGACTCGAGTCGGGACGACCGCGGCGGGTTATTGCAGTGTTGCAGGTGTGGTAGGGGGGCCGCGCGCGGATGGGGGCGCAGGGCGGCGAGGGGCAGGACAAGGGTCAGTGGGGGCGCGGGCAGATGCGGGCGCAGGGCGGCGAGGGGCGCGGCAAGGGGCAGTGGGGGGCGCGGCGGCAAATGTGGGAAGGATAGGGGAGGGAGGGGTGGCAGGGGGCGGCAGCTGTGGGAAGGGGGGTGGCAGGGGCCGGGGCGCCAGGGGCCAGGGGCCGGGGGCCGGCGAGGGGTGGGGGCCAGGGGCGAAAGACGGTTGCGGGGGCGGAAGACGGTTGCGGGGGCGGAAGATAGTTGGGGAGGCAGGGGAGGGAGGGACGGCAGGGGAGGGAGGGGTGGCAGGGGGCGGGAGGGGGGTTAGAGCGCGGGGGCCGGGGGACGGTGAGGGGGAGGGCAGGGGGCCAGGACCGGTGGGGGGCAGCAGGCTGCAGACGGTAGCTGGGGCGGGAGCGGGGTGTGGCAGGGGCGGGGAGACAGGGGATGGAGGATTGGCAGGGGAAGGGATGCGGGGCACGGCGCGGGGGCCGGGGGGCGGCGACGGGGGGGCAGGGGCCTGGGCAGGGGCGGGGGCCGGGGCGAGGGCAGGGGCGCCCGCGGCGGCGGGGCGGGGGGTAAGGGCGGCGGGTTTTGTGAGAACAAGGGAGGGAAGAAAAGGGGCGGGGCCAGGGCGGGCGGGATGCGGGGGCACGGGCGGGCAGGGGCGCCGAGCGGGGTGGGCAGGCGACGAGTGGGGAGGGCAGGAGGGCGGGGACGACGGGGGACGGCGGGGTGGGGGGCAGCGGAGGATGGGTTGGACGGGTCAGTGGCGGGCCCTCTTTATAGAATCGACAAGCGGCGGGAACGGGCACGGGAACGGCGGGCGGGAAGCGACGGGGCGCGGGTACGGCGGGCGGGCAGGAATTTCGTCGACGGGGGGGGGGGGTATTTTCGTTGTGGTCCGTCGGATCGCGATCCGATGGCCGCGATCACTGCGCTGCCCCAGTGCGCTGCGTTTTCACGTAGCGCACTGTAAAAGATTCGTGTATATATATATATATATAGGATTGGCTAGCCTGGGGGCGACCGCAAGAATAATTTCCCGCGGTCACCCTAATCTGGGCCATCAGATCTAATCTGATGGCTCAAATATGTTTTTTTAAAAAAACCCTAATCCTAACCCTCCACCCTCCAACTGCCGCCGCCGCCGCCCTCGCCACCCTTGGCCGCTGCGCCGCCACCTTTCACCGGGCCCACATCCACCGCACCGCCGCCGTCGCCGCACCCACACCCCAGCCCGCGTCGCCGCCCGGGTCGCCTATCTGCGCCGCCACGCCCGCTCGCGACCTCGCCTGCCAGCGCTGACACCGCTGCAGCTGCCCTCGCCACCCTCGGCAGCGGCGGTGCCACCCTTCGCCGCACCCACGTCCATGGCACCGCTGCCATCACCGCACCCGTCCGCGTCGGCCGAGGAGCAAGGGCGGCGCTAGCAGGCGAGGTCGCGTGGCAATGCGTGGTCAACCTTGGCAGTGGCGGGGTCGCGCGGCAACGCGGCGACAACTAACGCCCGCGGACGGCGGCGAGCGACGGTGGCAACGGCGAGCGACGATGGCGGCAAGGGCGGGGTCGCGTGGCGGCGGCGACAGCGGCCCGACGGCGGCGACAGCGGCCCGACGGCGGCAGCGCATGGGAGGAGGGGAGAGGTTAGGGTTTTAAGAAGAAGAAATCTGGACCGTCCTTATGATCGGACGGGCCAGATTTGGGGCGACCCGAGGAAAATTTTCCTGGGGTCGCCCTTAGGTTACCCAACCCCTATATATATATATATATATATAAGAGTAGATAGAAAGCCCGTAAGCTTACGTTGCTGATGCCCCACCATTAGCGTCGCACGTGCGTCTGTTTTCTCTCCTAACACTCTTCCCTCCCTCGACTCCAGAACTGTGTTGAGCAATTGGCAATGGCGATGCTGGCCAGCCTTTCCCGCAAAACCATAGCTCTCACCCGATCCCTCTCCACCCCAATCCCCTTCCACCGCAACCTCTCCGCCGAGGCGGCTGTGCTGCCGTCGTCCTCCTCCCCGCCGCCTCCCACCACCGGTGATCGGGTGAAGTGGGACTACAGGGGCCAGAGGCAGATCATCCCCCTGGGCCAGTGGTTGCCCAAGATTGCGGTCGACGCGTACGTCGCGCCGAATGTGGTGCTCGCGGCCAGGTCGCCGTCTGCGACGGCGCCTCCATCTGGAGCGGCTCCGTCCTCTGCGGCGACCTCAACAAGATCACGGTTGGGTTCTGCTCCATTGTCCAGGAGCGGTGCGTTCAGCACGCCGCCCGGTCTTCCCCCACAGGTTTCATGTTGAGGATATCTTGATTATACCTTCTGAATTTCATGATTTGTGGTAGAGAAGAAGTAGGGATTGGGATCAATTCAATCTTCGTTTGTATTTTTAGTGTTGTCCGTGGTATGTTCCTTCTCGTTGTACCTGTAATTTAGATTCTTACGTTGTTTGGAAATGTTATCAAAATGGATAGTTGATAGGAAGTCAATTAGGCGGCTTAAATATGCTTCAACCATATACATATTCAAGTCTTGATCTAGTTGGTCTAAGTGATAAGTAGAGCAAAAACATTTTGAGTTGGAACAAATAAATGCTTAACTTTGGACTCTGACTTTGTGTTATCAGGGAATCACATTTATAGCTTCTTGGCTTCTAAAATGTGTTGAGAGTTAATTTTCTTATATTCCTAATTTAAGGAACTAGTGACTGAGTCTTTCTATAAAAGGAGAGAAGTAGGTTTATTCTGGGGCTCTTATCTTAATCACGATAAATTTGGAGACAAAAACTTGCTAAATGATTTTTTGGGAAGTTTGTTTCTATGTAATTTTATAAGATTTCTTATTGTGTGTGTAAGATTTCCTAAATAATTAGTCACACATCTAGACCTACCAGTGTAAGATCTAATATATTATTGGAGATATTTATATAGATTTTTAATTTTAGTTTACCACTTTTGAAGAAATAACTAGGTCATTAGTTTGTACTTAGCCTAGGTTGTTACAAATGGTATGAGTGTCAACCCAAGTTGGACCATGAATGTTAGGCTCATGAGCTAAAGTACAGGAATTTTGAGAGCAAAATTTTTTAAAGATGGGTAGAATATAAGATCTCCCTAATAGTTAGTCCTACATTTAATATCTATTAGGGTAAGATTCAGTATGTTAGTGAGGATGTGTCAATAAATTTTTAACTTTGGTTAACCACTTTTGAAAAAATAAATAGGCCCATCAATTTGCACTTTGGGCATAGTTGTTACATTGTCAATATAATAAAAATTTATATGTATGTGTATTAGATACATTACTGCATGATACAATTTAGAATGCTTTAAATTTATGAGATAGTTAATGAGTGAAAATTTCACATTGCTTACTGTTGTGAATACCTATCCTGTTCATCTACTGTACGTCAAAAAAAATTTTCATTGTCAGTACCTTACTGTTCTTGTTCTATTTGTTTTGTTCAAGCAGTAATTAATTTGAATTTGGTTACTGCCTCAAACTCAGCCGATAGTGCTTGGCCAATTATTTTCCAATTCATCTTGTAGGATCGAACAGGTGCAATGTGTACTGGTCAAGGTAATAATACTGAGGTGATATTGCATGTGGTTTTAGTCAGAGACGAGTGATATGTAGCTTTTCACTTTTTAGGGAACATATAAGTGATTTTATATGTCACAAGTTGCCATCAAAGAAGTTTTGGAGATTGCAGTTGGTACTTATGGGAAGCATACATAGGTTTAGAACGTCAAGACATTTTTTCTCATCTCATCAGTCTTGTTGAGTGAGGTAATTTTGAACTTGACTGTTGATGTGGCCAGATAAACTGTAGGTAAGGGATCCATAATCCTGACCCCAATCATCTGGTATCAGTTGGCTAATGATGATAGTTAGCCTAGCTGGATGAATCCAAGCTTGACTTAGCTGGTGCTGAATTTGCCTCAACTCCTAAGATAATTAATAATTAGTTGTCTATTCTTGATGAAATATCTTGCAAAATGTAGTACTTTGTCTAAGGTATCATATTATTGTGTCATTTGTAACTAATAATTAGTTGAGCCAAATTCTCTCTGCCAGATACGATTGAATTGAACTAACTAGCTCTGTCTCCTGCTTGAGCTTGGATGATGGCTCCAAAGGGAGCTTCGTCAAGATTGACCCAAGTTAGTTTTGTTCTGTTTTGTTACTGCCTAATGAAATGTTGTAAAGATAGAGTCAAATTGGTTCTGCTCAGTTTTGCTACTGCTGTGAATGACACCAACTATTAGATCTTTCTTTTCATAATTCGTTTTCTAGTCTATCATTAACCGTTCCACATCAGTAACAAGAAATTATAGGGATTGATTGTGGTTTTCACAATGTGTTGTGGTTCATGTGGCTTTATTCCCATGCTTGTGAGACACTTATTCACTGCTAGCTACATCTGGTTTTTAATATTCTTTGTTGCTGGTGAATTCTACTCACTTTTCCTACAAAAAATATATTTTTTACTTAAAATCTTCCATGCATTTGATTTATTTCGAACATCAAACTCTTTGGATGGGAGATACAGCTTCCCTAATGGAAGGTTCTGGTTTAATAATACCTTTGGTCTTTCCCTTGGGTGGGGGCCAGTTTTGACTAAAGTTTAAAACAATAAGGTGAAGAAAAAAGATGATTCTTACATCATGCCTTTCCTTATTCAGATATGACTTAGTTTTGTAGCACCTATTCTGTGAAAACATGGTTATTTTGTTGAAATTTCAACTAAAAACTTAGTGTCTGTTAAACATGACAGGTCTTCCTGCGGAGACATCTATTGAGAGGTTTGTGACCGTAGGAGCTTACTGTCTGCTAAGATCTTGCACCATTGAACCTGAGTGTATCATTGGACAGTACTCTATCTTGATGGAGGGCTCACTAGTTGAGACCCACTCTATTCTTGAAGCTGGATCTGTTCTTCCCCCAGGTCGGCGAATTCCATCGGGTGAACTTTGGGCTGGAAACCTGGCAAGGTTTGTTCGAAGTCTAACTCACGAGGAGATCGTAGAAATTCCAAAACTAGCTGTTGCCATTAATGATTTGAGCAAGAGCCACTTTTCAAGAGTTTCTTCCTTACTCCACAGTCTATTTGGAGGTTGAGAAACTAAAGAAATCTCTTGGAATATCTCTTTGAGGAACTGTTTTCTGTACTCAACTGTTAATTGGAGGTCTCTCTCGTATCAAATAAAGAACACTCGAGTTTTTTACTTGTATGTTTCCTCGAGTTCTTCGTGTAAGAAATAAGATGGATTTGCTTATTTGTTATGAGGGGCGACCACGTTTTTTGTGGTACATTCGGCCAGGAAAACCTCCAAAGGGCAAAATTTGGTGATTTGTCCTTCCTACATTCCGACTTCAGGAATTATCTTGCCACTAATTCTTAGCTTTCTCTAAATTGGTCTACCTGGCCCAGAATTTTTTTAAAGATATTAGACTGGTGATGAAGAAAACCTATGTAATGTTGTAGTTGAGAATGATTAGCTTTAAGATGGCAAAATTCAACATCTCCCATAACTTGGAAGTCATGGGAAATAAACTTCAGACACTGCTTAATCTGGCCTTCTCCAGCATTTTATAGTTTAGGGCCTTAACCATGGCCTTCAATCAGGCTTCTTGTGTGTTCCTGTGGCCCGAAATATGACCATTACTAGAGAAAATACATCCATTACTATAGAAGATTATAGAACCAGCAGTCTTAAGAGACAGCAAACCTCATTCTCTTTGAATCATTTTTAAAACAAAAGCTATGGTCAACATTAATATAACTAGCCAAAGGCCCGCCGGATGCACCGGGTACATTTGAAACTTATTATAATATATATTAATAATATACAAAATTAATTCTAAAAAATGTCATTAATTATTTTTTTAAATAAAAATAATGAATATCTATCTACCTTTAACAAAAATATCTACTTTTAGGAAACAATAGTTGAATATAAATATTTTAAAATTAACTAATAATCTTAATTGACTAGGTTTTAGTAATTTTAAAAACTTCATTGGAGTAAAATTTCAATATCAAATGGATTTATTATTTTTATTATTTTTTATTCGAATAAAATTATACTCTAACTTTTCTTAATAAAAAATAATGAGATATCAATAAATCAAAATCTTAAAGTATGTAAGAATCCTATATTAAGCATATACACAAAATGACATTGGGGAAATCCATAGAGATTTTTAAAGATCCTTTCTCATCAATATCACGGATAAGAACCTATGATTAGCATTTCTTAATAATAAATAAAGATAAATAAATAATTTGAAATCCTAAATTATGTAAAAATCCTAAATTAAGTATATAATATTAAAAAATTTTAATTTAAGTAATATAATTATAAATATATTAAAACTTACCAATTTTTTTATAATTTTTAATTTGGTTAGAATTATACCAACATTTTCCTAATAATAATAATAATAATAACAACAACTCTAAATTTAGTAAGTATTGATAGAGCCCCTAGAGTTATTATGGGGCTAGATTCAACTACAACACAAAAAACCCCTATAAGATGAATTCAAAAAACACTAAAAAGCTAAAAATGCAATGTTTGGATCTTATTAAGTACAATGCAAATTGTAGATATTTTGTCTTCAAGTTTATGGTTTTAGCAAATGGAATCTGGTGTGTTTGAAACTTAAATCATTTGGGGCAGATGAATTCAATTACTCCTGAGGAAATTGTGAAGGTTTGTTTTCAGGGCTGTGCATTCCGCGGGATAAGCCGACTTTTGCTTAACTCAAACATAATTTGTTAGACTTCAAGTTCAAACATTAAAATTCTACAATTATTAAATTTTAATGTTCTACAATCTGCATTGTACTTAACAAGATCCAAACATTGCTTAGTTGTAAATTCGATGATCTCATCCCCTTCGTCAGTAAAGATAAGGCCTCTTGCAACTACACAGTAAAACAAATAAAAATGGTATAGATTTGGCATCCTGACCATAGAAACCACAAAGAGGATCAGCCTCTTGAAACATCATTTTCCCTTATATAATTAACCTCCTTTCCTTTGATCCTTCCTGCCTGGCCAAAAAACAAGCAAGCACTAGGATGGTAAACATAAACATGCTAAATAGAGAAATGCAAACATTTAGAAAGAACATTATAAAGTCTGAACCAACTTTGACAAGTAATTAAACTTATAAGTTCAAAAATGATACACAGATTAAGTCAAAACAAACTCAAGAAGCTTTTTATTTATGCCACAATTTGTTACCTCTTTTCAATCCATTCAGGTTGACCAAAAAACAGGCAAGCCATGGGGAGGTGGACTATAAACGGGTTCAGTTTGTGCACCTGCAATGTCAAAGGTCAAGACGCAGGGCGCAACACCTGCTCCTGTAGAGACCAAATTCGTATTCTCCAACTGGTTCTCCCTCTCTGTCGAAGGGAGAGTGCTGGCTGACATGCAATTGGAAACTTGTGAACAAGACTTTCCGGTACACAAATCGCTGCCACTACCCGAACTGGTAAAACATTTTGGGTGATTCAAATGGTGAGCCATAGAAATTGTTTCAGCCTGCACCTCGTGCACTGCATTGATGTCCAAACTAGGGTTTGACAATGACAGAAGAGAGAGCACGGTTTGAGTCTGAAGATGTGATTCTGTTGGGATTAGGCTGATAGCTACTGCTTAGTCTTCGGTTGCCGGAGTAGAGTGGGACGAGAGGTTGTTGTTCAAGATAATTAATGGATGGCTGGAACTGAGAAGAAGAGGTTCCTGGCCAGGCAGCATTCTGCCTATTTCCTGTCCACATCTGTGGACTCGACGAGAATCCACCTCCTACTGACAATCAGAAGCATAAATCAAATTGAATATCTTGTTATGTAATAAGCAGATAGTTCCTATCAAGAAAACACCATTCATAAACTTGGACTCAAAATTATTCAGGTTGATTAAAATATTCTACACAATTCAGACAACTTATGCTATATCCTAATTTCTTTAATGTGCCATTTCACTATCTCAGACAGACATTAGACCATGTTGATCATCTTAAGCAATGGAAGCAACTTAAATGTGCTCACCTGGATAGTGGCCATGGAGAAATGAGGCCGAATTAACAGACTCGGCATCAGGCTGAACTTTTCTCCTGCGCCTGTTGTGTCCATCAAGACGCTTTCTGCAGCTTCTCTTTCTCTCATCAAACTCCTTTAACAAATGAAATCTGAGAGAAAGTGCCCCCAATCAACAGTCAACTTATAACAGTAACCAATAATTAGTATTCTATCAGCACAAAAAAATCTCAACAGATCCATTGTTAGATAAATAATGGGAGTTGAATACTTTTCATGAGCCTACCCTAAGAATAGCCAAATATACCTAATACAATGGTCCATGCATCACAGATTTATGCCGTGTTTTAGAAAAACACATAAATTCTGTTTCTGCCATGCCTCAAAATATTATGTTGTGTTACTGTTTCTTGATGAAGCACACTCACATGTCCAAAATCCCATACTATTTATTTAAAGACAGGTTATAAAATTCAAATCCACCTCTACTCCACCTTATACCGGAAAGGTGCAAGGAACATGGATCCTAGACTAGGATCCATGTGATTACAAATGATAGAATTTTGAGGGCCAGATGCCCTTTTGATGCCAACCCTTTGTTGTCCGGGGCTTGAGAGCATTGGAGGAGTTATAAAAATTAAATATAAGTTGCATCAAATTTGAATCACATAAAAATCGGAATACAAACATAAAACATTACTGTAAATGGAAAAAAAGATCATCCAAAGATGAGCCAGCTAATAATTATGAAAAGTGAAATGGCACAAACTACTATTTGTGCCATCAAAGCAGCTGGTGGCTCAATTTAGTCAATCCATGAATCATAACAAAGAAGTTATTCTTCTCACAGTTGCATCATAGAAAGGGGTATAGCAAGTGCTAGTGTTCCTTCCCTAACAGCTTGAATGTTAAAGAGAAGTTTGGCTGTTTCAGCCCTAATAAATCCCAGATAGATTTTGTTTTCTAAATCTGACAGATTAACTTTGTGTTAGCTCCAGAGTGTTTTCATGACAATGCTCACAAAAAAGTTACTGCATAAATGTTACCCGCCTACAAGGGTTCCAAAGAATTCAATGCCTAATAGCACATACATCCAACAGATCATTCAATAAATCTGTTCGGTAGGAAGACGATATATGTCTGATCCCAACGCACCATATGAAATATAATTTTATTATTTAGAGAATAATTAATTTAAAGTGAATTTAAGAACTATAAGCTTAATCGACTTAAAAGTTTAGATCAATGTCTCATCACAGATCTACTTCTGGTCATGGAACCAGCCTAATGCAATAGATATACATAATCTTGTACAGAATATTTTGAGATTTCTATTTTATGTAAGGATAAAGAGAATTTACACAAAGTTAAATCAACTTGAAGTTGAAGGCAACATGTTATCAATGATTTACCCATGGTAATAAAATCAACCTAATACATTTGAAATATACGATCAGGAAAAGAAGATTTCCAATGTAAAACAAAATAATAAACAATTGGTGATGAGCAAAAATGCTTGCCATTTCTGTAATTTACTATTTGCAGCATAAATGATTAGAAACAACTGAAACGGACCTATTTCAACAGAAGAAAAATATTGTGGACAAGTGGAAATGACCACTAATAAGGCAACTATGTAAATGAAGTGGCATTAAAACAACAATGACCCTGAAGAAATTTGTCATGTCATAGACGAAACAGATACATTTGATTTCTATGTCAGCTGATGGCAAGGTAGATTATCTTCTCTGAAAAATAGAAGGTTAATAGAAAACTCTAAGCTACATTAAATAGTTTTTAAAAATCACATATAAACATACACTAAATCCCAATTCTTAAGTCCTATACATTTAACGGTGACAAGAAGGATATGATCACTGCATCTCATACCTACTACATTGCTGGCAAAACCTCTGCTGAAGGCCACCTACCATCACTATTGGAGTCTTTGCATGAACCTCGCAAACCTTGTGCCTCTTGTGATAATCGCGGCAACCACTAAGATCTGATTTGCAACCATCCACTGAACAAGAGACGTTTTGGTTAGCAGTAACTACTTTCCGTACCCGCTTTGGTGGATTGGACTGTGAGGCTTTGGCCCCTAATTGTGAACCACTCCAAGCATTGAGCATTCCATCTATAGAATCACCTATTCGCCCAAGTTTCAAATCTACTGAGCACTCTCCTTTCTTCTTTAATGATGAGTTGTTCAATTCCTCAGAAGAGTTCACACTGGGGTCAGCTTCTTGTTGAAATTCGCCGAAATCCCACGAAGTCGTCTTGAAAAACCAGTCCATTCAGATTGCCCACACAATATTTATCTCAACTTTTGTCTTTACATGAACATACTCTTATCCCAGTTCTTTGCTCGCAATGATACCAAGAACAGCTTTATGTTCCCAATCATCCTTTCACCTAGAGAAGAAAATGTTATCCGACATATAACCAAAAGCAGTAAAAACAGTCAGATACTTGGAACCAGAACATTGGAAAAAAGAAATTAAGATATGAACTGTATGAAATTGCTTAACATAAGTTAATAGCTGCAAAAATTCAAGAGCAGACGATGAGATGCAAAAGAGACATTTACTAACGTTGAATGTGAACAATGATAACTGAACATTGTACGAAAAAAGTTGGTCACCAATGGCCAGAGGTTAATGACAAAAACAATTTAGACCTATCAAATTAAACAAAAGCAATAGACAAAAGATTTTCAAACCAATTTTTCGTTCCAAACTACGGAAACCAATGAAAAACTGTTCACGAAAACTTTCTAAAAGACAAATTACAGGTACGACTGACCCAAGGCGTGAAAAGGCAGTATGCAGCTACAGATCAAAAGAACAAAAATGGGCCAATTCCCTTTTTCACACAAACAATATGCAAATCCTCTACATGAGCTACAAATCGTTACATGAGTCAAAGTTAAACTGAAGAATGCAAAATGAAAAAGGAAAAATATAAAAAAAGAGTTGAAGAGGTTGCATACTTACCATTTAACCATTTCAGTATCTTGTGAAGATGAACCGAGCAGAGGGGATGGCATAAACAAGCAAAAGTACCCAACACTGAAAATGAGTACTTTTCAGCTCTAAAAACAGCACAAGCAATTATCAAACATCGAAAAGCAGAGCAGCTTCCTTCCTGCAAGAAGGGGAAAGAAGCGGGGACCAATAATATCTGCTTGAGCACTAGATGTGCAAAGACAGTTTGCTAGAGCAAGCATAAAAGTGCCGAAGTGCAGGTCCAGACAACGCTACGGGTCAGCAACAACTAGCAAGTTGGCCACATTTATCTACTTTGATAATCAATTGGCTTCTACTTTGATCACGGTATTCAAAAGCGAATTGTTTATGATCTTCATTAAAACGTGGAGAAGGAATGAGTGGTGGGGAAAGGGACAGGGTGTGCTTGTAAACAGGGATCAGACTTTTCAACGAAAGTGAGAGCGGGAGAGGATTAAAGAGGGAGGATTATATATAAACTATAAGCTATAAAGTACAAGCAGTGGGTTGGGTGGTTTCATCTCGCAATCTGATTAATGATGCTTCTCATTCACTGACATGTTTTTCCAGTCATTGTTTTACCTTTGTTTACATGTTTCTTTACGGCCTGGCAGCTTGGAAGTAGAGGATCATCGACCTGCTTCTTGCCCGCCATGATTGTCACCTTCACGCTTCTCGGTCATTGTTCACGGGGACTTGCATGTCCCCACTGCTTGTGAGCGGCGTTGGTATTGGGCTCCAAGCTCTTTGTCTTCCAGGAAGTGTGAGAGATAAAATTTCTAGTCACACCATACCACTTTCTTGAATAACAACTTGATTAAAAACTCATTGGTTGAGACTTGGGAGTCTAATAATAGGAATCAAACCCAAAACCTCCTAATATATAATGTCTACAACCAATAAGCCAAAGTCCCAAAAGATTAGAGTTCTAAACTTTATTCATTACAAAAGGGCTTTAAAGTACCCTCAGGCTTTCTCTAATCTGTTGGTTAAGGATATCATTCTTTTATTAAAGGCCTCTAATTTAATTGATCTAATGTAATTTTTTCCCCTTTGTTACTACAAGTAGAGATATTTAGGCATAATCTTCTAAATAATAATCACACATCTCATGTTGCAAAAAACAAAATTTTTGACTGATAGGACGACAAAATAAAATCGTAGAATGATAGCTCAATTTAATCCCTCTCTAATGAAATTTATTTATTTTTAAATAAGAACGTTGACAAAATCATCTAATAAAAAGGATAGTGAAGATAGCTCAGTTGACAAATTGGAAGCACTTGACTTATCATTACTCTAAAATTTTAATTTTTAAAAAAATCTCCAAAAAAATGTATGTATGTTATATAGCAGATTTATTATATATAAAGTAGATAAATTAAACCAGGAAGAGGAGCGGTTAGAGAGATTTTGTAGCACTAGAAATCTTATATTTGAAAAAATAAAAATAATTCTATGACAATATTAAGAAGATACGATAATATTAATTTAAGTAGATACTTGATCAGTACTCTATAGTGGTATTATTAAGATGATTCAACAAATCTTATATTTTGAAGAGCCCACAAAACTTTTATATTAGATATCGAATTAATACAAATTCTCTAAAATTCATTAATTTTTTTAAAAAAATAGTAAATGACATGTACAAACAAGAGATGGGTTTTCTTTATTATATTATATTATATGATATTATGTAGAGTTTAGTTGAAAGAGCCAATGTGATGAATGACAAGTTGGACCCATACGAAAAATATAAAAAGACTGGCTGGGGTCAATTAACTCTAGGCATGCTACTGTCTTGTCAAGCAAAAGTGTGTTGTGCTAGTTGGGTATTTTCCCACTCCCCCATTAGGGATATAGAGATGGTGATGGGATGTTAATGTTGTTTGATGGTTGAAAAGAGGAGTAGTTTGATGGTTGTTAGGAACTTCATTAGGGATTAATTGTGAGAAGAAAAAATGGTCCATTGAATAATTTCTTTAAGGCTTGACTTAGGAATTCGGTTTCCAACCAGCATATGGCTTTTGATGCTTTGAGGGCAAGGGGCCATTGGATTAACTAGCTAAAAGACATCAACTTGTTAATTGATAAAGTGATTGTGCGATTGGGTTTGCTTGTATATTGCGTGCTGGGACACAACATTACTGAGTCATGTGTGTGTAGGGACATGTTTGTTGGGATGTCAAAATCAGCCATTCTGGAATTTATTAATTATTGTGTCTGTAAATGCAACAACTCATACTCATTTATCTTCCAAATTAATAATAAATAAATAATAAAATTGTATCTCGAAAAAAACAACAAGGTCATAAAACTCACCGTATATATGGCCAAGTGCCAAATTCAGAGCCCATTTCAGCATTTTTTTATTGAGCATTAGAAATCTACAGCAAACTTTGTCTGGCCCAATATTAAAATAAACATTTGCTAATTATAACATGATTTTTTTTGCCATAAATTATAACATGACTTTTGGGCTGGGAAAGGAAACATGATTTGCGGTCATTTAATTTGAATGAAGTTGAGGTGACACACTCCGTTCTATTTCAAGTTTCAACCATGCAAAGAGTCCCTTATATTAAGCTTCTCTATAATTATATATATGACTTATAATACAATTGACCTTAATAACAACATATAAATACTCTTACAAAGACCCTTATGGTTATGAGGTATTTAATGAATATTATGAAGTCTCATTCATATTTTAATCTTTTCAAAACAATTACAAAATATTAGGAAGTCCGGGAAAGAATTACACCCTTTCGTTTCTAACGAGTATAAGAATTGATGTAAAAGAAACTGTAAGATTAACTTTATTCTTACAAGAACATCACAACAGATATAATCATCTCGCTCTTGGTATATCCTTAATCTGAACAGAAACTCTGAAAGCAAAATATTGCACTTACATGCATATATCACGTATACTCAATAGACAAATATTGAGGCCTAAAATCATGCATCACTTGCCGTCGAGAATGGAGGTGGCGAAGACGATGGTATTCCGGCTGTCTCTTCTTCGCCCTCGTCGGGAGAAGGTCGAGGCAGGTGAAGTGGGTCGAAGCCGCAGCCAACAAAGGCGATGGGGGCGGTGTTGGCGAGGTCGAAGCCGGAGGGATAACTGTCGTTGGCAAGGGAGATGAGATTGTTGGAAGTGGAGGAGGCGTTGGAGTAGCCAGGCCCTGCGTGCATCATGCTCATTTCTTGCTCTTGCTGCGCAGCATTTCTCAGAGCGCTGGCTACTGCTAGCCTGCTGTTCATAAGCTGCGACTGCGCCATGGCCAGTTCAGCTTGCAAAGACGCCACCTGATCAACTTGTAATTATTTGTCATATCATATGTGCAGCAATTTATCATTGGTGAAGAATGATATAAATATAAATCAAATTAACAATAGAATTAAAAGAAACATTCGTTCACTACAAAAAATTTAAGTTTTTTTCACTGTTCCATAAATTTAAAGTATATGATAAAATTGCATAGGAGAAAGTCCCGTGAAGTGCGGCAAAAAGCGAAACTTTTCTTGGCGATTATTTTGGAGAGGTGAAAAGATAATACCACAATCGTTAAATTCTCATCAAAATGACAAAAATTATAGGGCAAAACCTATCTTCCCATTTATTCTATTCACCGTGAACTGAGTTTTGCGTACAGGATTTTTAAGAGATTAGAGAATAAAACCAATCCTATATATATGATCTCAACTAATGATATAATTTTGGAGCAAATAAATCAACCATAAAGAAATTAAACTAGATAAATAAAATAGCGGAAGCGTACCTGAAGCCATAAAGAAATCAGAGTCTTGATCACTTAGGTTTTGGATCTTCCAAATTCAAGACTAGTTTTCTAAACCAAAGTTCTGGACAATGGGATACCAGAACGAAAACCAGATATGAATTCAGGGACCATAACCTCCTTATTTATAGCCTTAGTTCCATAAATTCAATTCCACCTATTACGAAAGAGAATTTATGAAAAGGTATCTACACATTAAATTCCACACTTTTCTCATTAAATTCCACACTTTAATTTATGGCTCATAACCCTTAACTTTAGTAGATCAATTTAATTTAGCCAACCTTATATAATAACATATGATACAATTCCTGATTCATGTATATATTTATGTCCAATTTCCAACAATCTCCCACTTGGACTTAATATATACACAAAATAATTGTATAACTTTATGAGCTCCAAACATATGTCATTATACCAAAATAACAATCTCGTCCATTAATCAATGTCAATATAGGATCAAGGCGATTTTCGTCACATTGAGCGTAACTAAACCTTCCATGGTCACATACACCAACATAATCAAATGACATAGATCAAGTATGGATGTGTAGCATGAAAATTACATGTAATTTGATCTGAACATGCCTATTTTCAACTGGTCCAACCTTATGAGATCACCAAAATACTAAAACAGAGTGAACCTTAAACCAAAATACTGCAGTTCAATACAAACTCCCACTAAAGTAACATATCATCAAATGATACAATACCCATCTGAGCAACATGCTCATGAAAGACCTTGGGTAGTAATCCTTTAGTAAGCGGATCCGCAACCATGGAGTTTGTTCCAATATGTTCTATTGATACTTTACCACTCTGAACTCTTTCTTTCACAACAAGAAACTTGATCTCTATATGTTTTGATTTAGATGAGCTTCTGTTGTTATTTGAATATGATACTGCAGACTGATTGTCACAAAATATCTTAAGTGGTCTTTCAATATTATCAACAATACGCAGCCCTGTGACAAAATTCCGCAACCATATTCCCTGATTGGATGCCTCATAACAAGCTATGAATTCGGCTGCCATAGTGGAAGAAGCTATGAGTGTCTGCTTAGCACTTTTCCAAGAAATAGCTCCGCCAGCTAGTAGATAGACATAGCCAGAAGTGGATCGACGACTATCTTGACATCCAGCAAAATCGGAATCAGAATATCCTGTGATCTCAAGTTGATCTGATTTCCGATATGTGAGCATGTAATGTTTTGTTTTCTGAAGATACCTCATGACCCTTTTGGCTGCTATCCAGTGATCCAACCCTGGATTACTTAGATATCTGCCCAACATTCCAACAATATACGCAATATCTGGACGCGTACATACTTGAGCATACATAAGACTTCCCACTACTGAAGCATAGGGAATCTTTTGCATTTCCTTTTCTTCTATATCATTTTTGGGGCATTGATTGAGACTGAATTTGTCTCCTTTAGAAATAGGGGTATCTCCTGGTTTACAATTTTGCATGCCAAATCTTTTAAGCACTTTTTCTATATATGTCTTTTGTGATAATCCAAGTATACATCGATCGCGATTCCGATGTATTTGAATTCCTAATACAAAAGATGCATTACCAAGATCTTTCATTTCAAATTTCTTTGACAAAAGATTCTTGGTTTCGTGCAAAAAATCTATATTATTACTGGCAAGTAATATATCATCAACATATAAAACCAGGAAAATATACTTACTCCCACTAAACTTATGGTATATACAATCATCAATCACATTCATCTCAAAACCAAATGAAAGAATTACTTGATGAAATTTGTGATACCATTGACGAGAAGCCTGCTTAAGTCCATAGATGGATTTCTTTAATTTGCAAACCATCTTCTTTGAATCTCCTAATACAAAGTTTTCTGGTTGCACCATATAAATTGTTTCATCAATGTCACCATTTAGAAACGCAGTCTTTACATCCATCTGATGTAACTCAAGATCAAAATGTGCCACTAATGCCATAATTATTCTGAACGAGTCTTTCGATGAAACTGGCGAGAAAGTCTCATTATAATCAATGCCTTCCTTTTGAGTAAAGCCCTTTGCAACAAGACGAGCCTTATATCTTTCTATATTACCCTTTGAATCCCTCTTGGTTTTAAATATCCATTTGCAACCAATGGGTTTCGCACCTTCAGGCAATAAGACAAGATCCCAAACGTCATTAGTTTTCATGGACTTCATCTCTTCATTCATGGCATCAATCCACTTTTGAGAATTAGAACTCTTCATGACCTGATGAAAACTGATTGGATCATCAACCATTTCATTATTATCCTCATGTTCTTGGAGAAAGATAATATAATCATCTGAAATTGCTTTTCTCCTTTCTCTTGTGGATCTCCTCAATGGCATTTGCTCTTGAGGTTGTTGAGTTTGTCCTTCAGGTATAACTTGAGTAGGGAGATTCTCGACAAAGTCTTGTAATTCTGGTACTGTTTCTTGAATTACATCAGAAATATGATCCTGATCCTGATTTTTATCAAAAACAATTATGGGAAGAGAATCAGATTCTTCTTCAAAGACAAAGTCTCTAACCTCATTTCCCCCTTCCAAACCAACATCCTCAAAAAACTAGGCATTTCTCGTCTCAAAGAATGACTTAATTGTGGGATCATAAAACTTATACCCTATTGACCGATCAGAGTACCCAACAAAATAACTGCTTATTGTTCTTGAGTCCAGTTTCCTTTCATTCGGCCT
Organism: Piper betle; assembly: GCA_033002965.1. NCBI lineage: Eukaryota > Viridiplantae > Streptophyta > Magnoliopsida > Piperales > Piperaceae > Piper > Piper betle. The sequence goes on along the minus strand of JAURVB010014483.1, from coordinate 19,663 downwards.
ATAAGGCCTTGCTTCAACTGGACAACCCCAAATGCGTAAATGCATTATACTGGGCCTTTTTCCGGTCCATAATTCATAAGGGGTCTTAACTGTTGCTTTTGTCGGTACTCTATTAAGAAGATATACTGCCGTCTTTAGTGCCTCAGCCCAGAGTGAATCAGGCAAAGTAGTATGAGCAATCATACTTCTTACCATGTCCTTTAATGTTCGGTTTCGTCTCTCAGCAACACCATTCATACTAGGAGTACCTGGCATTGTGTATTGCGGGACGATTCCACATTCTTCTAGAAATTTGGCAAATGGTCCTGGACGCTGTACATCTGATCCATCATATCTGCCATAGTATTTACCACCACGATCAGATCTGATAGCCTTAATAGTTCTGTCAAGTTGGTTCTCAACTTCAGCTTTATATGCCTTAAATACGTCCAATGCTTGAGACTTCTCATGAATGAGATAAAGGTAACCATAACGAGAATAATCGTCTATGAACGTAATAAAATATTGTTGACCATTCCAAGAAGCCGTAGGGAAGGGCCCACAAATATCCGTATGTATTAGTTCTAAGACGTTTGAAGATCTATTGGCACCTAGTCTCCTTATATTTGTTTGTTTTCCCTTAATGCACCCAATACAAATTTGAAAATCTGCAAAATTAAGAGAATCAAGAATTCCATCTGACATAAGTCAGTACAATTCTTTGTTTAGAAATGTGTCCTAAACGCTTATGCCATAGTAAAGCAGAATTCTCATTGGTTAATTTTCCTTTTTGTACCACATAGTTCCACATGCAAGGTTTCATTAAAAGATGCAATAGTATCAAGCAAATATAGATTATCATAAAAAGACAAGGACCCTGTACCCACAATATTTGAATTTAGAAAAAGACTAAACTTATTATTTCTAAATGAACAAGAGTAACCAGATTTGTCCAATATAGAAATAGAAACCAAATTTCGTCTAAAAGACGGTACTAAATATGTCTCTTTCAAATCCAAATAAAATCCTGTCTCTAATAATAATCTAAAAATCCCTATTGCTTCAACTATAACTGATTTGCCATCACCCATATAGATGAATCTTTCAGCATCATTTGGCTTTCTGTAACTCAGGCAACCCTGCATTGACACACTTATGTGAGTAGTAGCACCTGAATCTAGCCACCAAGTGTGTATTGGTACTGAAACTAGATTAACCTCAGAACAAACAAAATTAAGAAATGAACCTTTCTTTACACGCCAGGCGTGATACTTAGTGCATTCCTTCTTCATATGTCCAGGTTTACCACAAAAGAAACAGCAAGAAACTTGATTTTCTTTCTTTTGCTGTTGTGTGTGAGACCCATTATCAGCATCCTTAGCCCTCTTTCTTTTCTTATTTTTATCCTTATAGGTACTAGCCAAGTGAGCACTCTGAACCTGTTCTTGTTTCAATCTTTCTTCTTCTTGCACACAATAAGAAATGAGCTCATTAAGAGTCCATTTATCCCTTTGACAGTTGTAACTGACCTTGAATTGACCAAATTGTGCAGGTAGAGAAATTAAAACTAAATGCACGAGCAAATCTTCAGATAGCTCTAACTTTAGTGCTTTTAGTTTTGAAGCAATGTTAGACATCTCTAAGATGTACTCCCTTATGCTTGTTTGGCCTTTATACTTCATTGAAATCAAGTTCGTCAAAAGCATACTTGTTTCAACTTTATCATTTTTGACAAAACGCTTTTCAATTTCTTTAAGAAACTCACTGGCTGTAGTAACCTTTTCTGACACATCGCCCCTGAAGGTCTCTGGAATTCCCCGTTTCATGATCATAAGACTCATGCGATTTGAACGTTCCCATTTCTCAATGTCCCGTTTGTCCTCATTGGAACTTTTATCAGTAAGAGAAGCAGGCTGTTCAGTCCTTAATGCAAGGTCAAGATCCATGCAGCCGAGAATAATCATTATGCTTTCTTTCCAATCCTTAAAGTTATCTTTAAGCATTGGTACTGAATTTATGTTGGCAGAAATTATAGAAGCAGACTGATTAACTGAAGCCAAAACAACATGCTCACAATAAGATTAATAATTTTTTAATCCCTTTAATAGATACCTAGCACAACATCAATATTTAGTCTTTGGACAGAAATATCAATTTGTAAATGGTACTCTTAGTGCAATAATAAAATATAGATAATAAATCCTGTCAAATAATAAACCTTCCTTTTGGCCAATTTATCATTCACATGGAAACCTAATAATTATCTCATATTTATTATTTTAATGTCATAATCAAATATGGATAATAAATCCTGTCAGATAAAACACCTTCCTTTTGGTCGATTTATTATCCACATGGAAACCTGATAATTATCCTATATTTATTACATTAATGTCATAATCAAATATGGATAATAAATCCTGTCAGATAAAAAACCTTCCTTTTGGCCGATTTATTATCCACATGGAAACATGATAATTATCCCATATTTATTACAATAATGAGTCTTTAGTGTAGTAAAATATGAACAATAAATCCTGTCAAATAATAAACCTTCCTTTTGGCCGATTTATCATCCACATGGACACTTGATAATAGTCCCATACCTATTACCACATATGAATATAGAATTCTGTCAAACATTAACCTTCCTTTTGGCCGATTAATATCCACATGAATTAAATACTCATAACTGTCTTAATATTTAAAAAATAAATTAATTTCCACAAAAGAGGCTACTTTGGCAGCATATTGTAGTCCTTAATAAATTTTAAAATATTAATAATGACTTAACCAAAAAGTTATAAAATAAAAAATATCTTTATGTGGGAGTTTCCAAAATTATAACCTTTTGTAACTTTATTTTCCTCATGTTATGTTACCAAAAGAGGACCTAAATTTTGGGATTAAATCCCACAAAAATTCATAAAATAAAACCTAAGTCTCAATAATTTGATATGAAGGTGGCTCTGATGCCGCTTGAAAGACTTTATTTAGATTTCATATCAAATCATCGAGAGAAATTAAACTAGATAAATAAAATAGCGGAAGCGTACCTGAAGCCATAAAGAAATCAGAGTCTTGATCACTTAGGTTTTCGATCTTCCAAATTCAAGACTAGTTTTCTAAACCAAAGTTCTAGACAATGGGATACCAGAATGAAAACTAGATCTGAATTCAGGGACCATAACCTCCTTATTTATAGCCTTAGTTCCATAAATTCAATTCCACCCATTACGAAAGAGAATTTATGAAAAGGTATCTACACATTGAATTCCACACTTTTCTCATTAAATTCCACACTTTAATTTATGGCTCATAACCCTTAACTTTAGTAGATCAATTTAATTTAGCCAACCTTATATAATAACATATGATACAATTCCTGATTCATGTATATATTTATGTCCAATTTCCAACAATCTCAACTAATGATATAATTTTGGAGCAAATAAATCAACCATAAAGACCTGGTTTTATATTTATTATACCTATTGAATTTATTTTTCTCCAACAATTTGGTGGAACCATATATCCTGTAATGGGCGGAGTCCAAAGCTCATGTCAACCGTTGGTTTGAATTTTCTACCAGAAAACATAGTTTCCATAAAGAAAATTTTGTTATCAATGGGAAGAAAATTTTACAGACGATTGTTATTTGGAGTGTACATGAAGTTTTAGCAAGAAAATTGCCAAGATATCACACTACACGTAATTTATAATTCAGATAAATTTTAATTTTACAGATAAAATCTTGTTAAATAATAAGACAAGTTATAATAATCTAATATCTTAAATATAAATTCTGATTGACTTTAAAGATAGATTTTTATTGAAGAAGAAGATAAATTATAATAATTTGATTTATTATTTATTATTTTTATTGTATTTTGATTGTTTAAAACTCTTACATTTATTCGAAAGTCAATATTGAATTCTCATTTTATTAATAAAAATAGATATTTCGTCACAAAGCCCTATTTTCTTAAAGTTACCAACTGGTTCCCACTTGTCAGCATTAGGCTGCATGTTAATTAAAGGTTTTAAACTAGTCTAATATGTACACATTCCCTATTATTTATTTAAGAGCTATGTTAATTAGTATAATAATAAATTTAATTATTTTTCATGAACCATACATCTAGCAAGCAAAAGGAAATGTTTAAACTAAGATTTGGATGTCATATTTTTTATTTTTCCTAACTATATCTTATTTAATTGTTTGCTCCCGAGGTGAGCATGAATGGCAATAAACAATTGAGTGTACATACTTTAATTAAATAATTAGATCTTACTATTACGCCTTCAATATATATATCGAAAATGATAGTGTGAACATTTTTTTAGATATGAACTTTATGAACCTACATCATAGCCTTTAATTTTTCATCTAACGATATAGATTATAGAGTTATGGTAGGTAGTTGTGAGTAGTTTCATAAATACCTACCCAATGTAAATCACTAGATTAAAGTTCACATTTTTCACTGATTTGTTAAATTTAGGTGGAATTTCACTAATCCTCGTTCCTTGCGGCCAGAAATGAACCATTTTTTACCAAAGGCCCCTTGAAAAGTTTTATTAGTGAGCAAATTGTCTTCAAAACGGATTTGAAATCATAGAATCATCAATCAGTGATCCCTTCCTTCTTTCCTTTATAATGCAACTTTTTAATAACAGGTTCATCATCTTTAGTATATTATTAGCACTCATCAATGATAGATATTGTGCGTGCCACTAATGGGCGCACATAGAAGACGCACACAATCCTGATCATCAACAGTCAAGACTGCCTGTGTCCCGATGTGCGTCTATGCACACACAAGTTTTGCTTTTCATCAATGCCATTGGAAAGAGGTTGAAGCTCCCTCATTTGCTCAGATTTTGTTTCCTCAACAACTATGTTCGGTTTACTAAATGCCAAATAGGAAGATCGCGTACGACCATCTCCTTCGTAGGGCCACTAATAACACTATATAATGATGGTCCAAGTGCCCCCATTAACACAATCCTTGCAAAGTATACCATACTAGGCCTGTGTGACAAATTTCGATATGATGGAGTACCAACTGACCAAGAAACTAGAAAATAAGATAATTCCACCAGTATTCCTCACTTGTCACTTAGATTATATTTAGAGGAAGACCTGCACATCTAATTTGAATTTTGTTAATGAGTCCCATATAGTGATATTTATATATATTAAAAGAGGTTGATAAAATTTTATCTTTTTTAAATATTACTATGATCTACTTTTATATTTTTTTAAAAATGCACTAGTTATTTAATATTTTAAAATTAATTTTTATTACAATTATTTTGATTAAGATGAAATGGTTTGAAGCATTAGATTGAGTTGAAACTTTATATTTCCCTTATTATTTATTTTTAAATTTATTTCTGTGGATTTTGGGTAGTGGGACCCACTATATTACTCCAAACAAAAGCTTGCATATAAGACTCCAAAATATAGTAATTTCTTTAAAATTAACACCATAAGGGAATGAAAATGAAGAAAATTTTAGTGGGTTATAAAGTATTTTTCTAGTGATAAGAGATTGTGAGTCATATGACCTGGTGCCGCAGGGCAAGGATTGTGGAGACACAACCATACACAGGGTCTGAAAGCCAAGCCTGAGCTTCATACGATATCGTCACCACCGCGTCCTGCCTCCGATGAGCAGGAATGTGGAGCAGCAACTTGGATACGTTGCTAGCTCCGAACACCTTGTGAACTGCCGCAAACCTGGCCTTTCCCTGGTCCGAGCCAAAATACGGCGAGAAGACGCAACCGGCGATGCACTTCCTCCTAAGGAACTTGCACGCCCCACATGGTGGAGAAGGCACCAAGGGGCTCACATGAGCAGTACTGGTGGTGTCACTTCCTTGGACACTACTCTTTCCTGCCTTGTCACCTCCACTTTTGCTGCTCTTATCCTTCCCCTTGGGCCCTAGTTACTCTTGTGCACGGTTGCCTTGCAGGTCCATGGTGAACTTGATGGTCGGAGGTTGCTAGGCAAGGGGAAGTTTTGGAAGTTTTGTTGTCTTAATATATAAATTGGTGGAGATCTACACGATTGTCTCGTGAGGAGAGAAAGGAAGGATGTCGTTATAGGGAGGGATGGAGGGCGTGTGTGCGCAAGAAGTGCATAATGCAAATCAACCTCCCTCCCCTTGTGTATTTGTTAAAAATGGTGCACTTTTGGAACAAAGAGATCATACTCTATTATATATACAATGAAGAGTGTTTTAACTAGTAAATTTAATCATTGAATGTGTTATTACATCTGCACTTTGAATTCTTACACCGTGAGAAATCTTTTATCAGTTCTTAGAAGTAGAAGTCGACAAGTTGCCTTCACGGTGAAATTGAAATTAAGGGTGCAAACAAACTGAGCCTGAGTTTGAATCATAGTTTTAAATGCCTTATCGTATTTGTTGTACCTGGTATGCTCTGTACCATCTTCAAAACAAGTTCAGTTTAGACCTGTGTATCATTTTAATACATACCCGATTTATTAACTTAAAATTTTCACAAAATCTTTTTTTTGTTAAAAATTATTGCATTTCAACCCGTGTTTAAGAATATTGATACCAAGATATTTTTCAATATCTAATAAAATGTTTTATTTATAACTTTATAATCTAGTTGAACCCGGTTTGACGTGGTTAAACCAAATATATTCCATACCGGCCATAAATCCCAATATATTTAACTCATATGGTGTTTAACAATACAGTTCAAACTTTAAAATGATTATGAAAACAACTTTAAGCCGAACCAAGTCAAAAAGATTTTGATTTTGAATTATCTTGACTTGATTACACCTTCAATTTGAAGTGTATTAGCGAGACAATTTGATGGCTACTTTCCTTAGTAAGTGAAAACCTATAGTACATTACAAGCAAATACGGCGTTAGCGAAAAAGACTCCAAATCATTGTCATGGAAATTTCCTTTAAATTTTCTACACATAGTAACGGATTGTTCTGTCATAGTTGATGCCTGAATTCTTGTAGTGTAGTAAAACTATTTTAGTGGGTGTGTGAACTCATTAACTCGCATGGATATCAAGCGTTGGAAGCATATACAGTAAACTGATCTATTAACTCAACAAGCAATACAAGATAAAGGTTCGTCATTGAAGTTAATCATATGAGGCCGAGTGTTACAAGTCAAATTGTAAGCTAAAGAATTCGCACTTCTAGGAAACTCAAAACAAAGAGGTTGAACATTACAAAAAAGATGATGACAATCAACATAATATATTAGGGACATCTCTACGTAGCCTTCGCTCTTATTTATCGCTTTTTGCAAGAGATAAGCTGTCCATAAAAATAGGGACGCCCTTTAGATTCTTCTTCCTCACGTACTCAATAACACAAATCAGTCCCTCCATTTCCTCCTCTTCGGGGCTGGATCTTGATCTTGATCATGCACTAACAAAGCAGATACTTCCATTCCTGGAGATTTGAAGAAGTCCCCACCCTGCTAAATTAAGAATAGGATCAAAACTAGCATCAACAGTGAAAACACAATTGCAAATGGAGGGACAATACGATATGATGTCTGTCAAAATAGTTGATGGTTAATAACATGATGACTAGGAACTGCCAATCTACGATGGTTGAGATCATATTTATATTTCACGGAAGAGATAAAGAGGTCAATAGATACAACGTCCTCTTTGAATTTAATCTTATTCCTCTTATTCCAGATGTCATCCCAGAAAACTAGGATTTTGAGTAAGAAATTACCATCAGATAAAGAAAAGCTAGACGATCATCTAATGACATAATTAAAGAAAGAAGAAAAAGGCAAGAAACGAAAATGGGACGAGAAAATTCCAAACATTTAAAACCAAATAGCAAGAGTAAAAGGACAGTCAATAAAGAGGTGCCGCAAAGTTTCAAGGATATGCATGCAGAAGAGGCAATAAGTATAACCCAAAAAAAATTTTCTTAGCCAGGACATCCGTCGTAGGCAACATATTCATAGCCAACCTCCAACCAAACATAAGAATCCTGGGGGAAATTTGATTTTCCAGCAAGAGGTCCAACCAATAGCCTGCCTAGAAGAATTGTTTCTGTGAAGTGTGGATTTAAACTTGTCTTCCATATATAGTTTTGGATAGAAAGCAAACCATTCGCAGCCGGCAACCATAAGCTTGCATCTATCATCAATATCTTTAAATGTGGGAGGGAGCTGCAAAATTTTAATGTCATGTTCAAGAGTGATAACCTACTTAATGAGACAGGAGTTCCAATCATAGCCAAAAGAAGGGAATAGGCAACAGTATTGAGAATCATACCACACAAGGAAGCCTCGAATATCAATAGTATTCCATATTCTTTCCCCGACATCCTCCACAATAAAGAGATCAACACAGCCTGTGCATCAAACAGAATGGCCATATCTTGATCATCTTTGTAGAGCAGATCATAGTGAAGAAAAACAGATTTAATTACATCAGGGATTGGCTTATCATTAAGTAAGATTCCCTTGTTCCATTCATGAATAGGTCACCATGTATAGCCAGAACAACTTTGACCTTCACATTCTAAGATTCGTGGTAGGAAGAAGACCCAAGAAGAAGAGCTTTAGCATCAGAAACATACATCCATAGCCGAAAAGAGAGCCCACAAAACACTTAATGCAGGGACTATCACGGCAGCAAGTTAGGAATAAGTAGGAGTCCAACGAAGATAAATACTCATAAGGGGTCTTCTCCTCACGCAAGAGTTGGGATACAAAGTTTAGGAAAATTCTTTCAGCCTGAAAATGGGAGCCAGCAGATGCCACACATACAGCCTCCTGACGGTCAGGGAAGAGAATGTGTTTATGTTGTTTCTCAGTGAGAGGGCCTTGCATTGGGCTCACGCAATGACTTCCGGATGAAAATGGGATTCTCTTCTATCAGAAAATTATATGGTCAGGATCCTTGGCAGGAAGGCCGATATCTTCCTAGGGCCTCTTCTTACGGTAACCATTGCCACATCCATTCCTATCCTCATTCATACCCATTACAGAAAATGAATCACCCGTCTCCCCACTAGCATCATTTTCGGCAACCAGATTCAAAGTCTAAGTCTTGGAAGCATCTTAAGAGTCAAGCGCGGAACAGGAGGGGCAAAACTAGCTGCCCGAGGGACAACCGAAACCGAAGGTCCCCTTAAGGTAGCACCTTTCTTAATCCTAGCATCTTCCTATCTCCAGGTTAGAGGTGGGCCTTTGTAACGAGCACACAAACTAAGCCTACAGCCTAGATAGAAACTATGCCTTCAGCCAATCATGTAAGATCCCCCGATCAGTTCATCCCACATCCTTTACTTCTTTCCGTTATATGAGTGGGGATGTGGTCTGCAAAGATCAGAATGGACCTACGAAAATAAGCCCGAGGAGGAGTTACTGAATCAGACAGATTCAACAAAAATCAGACATGAAATTAGTTCATTTAAATCGGTCTAATTAGGTCTAATATTATAAACATTATTACAAAATATGTACAAACATATAATATTAAATAAAACAATCATACATATAAACTGACATCAGCAGAAAAAAGGTTATAAGTGACCATACATGCGGTCGCAAAAGACTCAAAATCTGGTCGCTAATGATCTTCATGACCAGAGTTGTGACCGAAAAATGCAGTCTCAAAGAAAGGTTGCTAATGACTTTTGTAACCGAAAAGACATTCGGTTGCAAATTTTGAAACCTGAAAAGCTAACCCTTCATGGTTTCCAATATTGTGATTGCAAATGCATCGCAAAAGTGGTCGCTAAAAAATTTGCAGCCAAAATTGTGGCTGCAAATCCGGTCACAAATGTGGTTGTAAGGCAAATTCTCCATCGCAAATCCAATTGCAACGTGGTCGCAAACAACACAAGTCCGTTGCAAATGAAGAAAAAAGAAAAGAAAATTTTATTTTATTTTATTTTGTAATTCCCTGTTAAACACAATATTTTAACTAATAACACAAAGATTTAAATAGCACATAACCAATCAAGATATTATAAATTGAATAAAAATTATTTATTAAATACATCTAAATGTAATATATAATTAATACTACGTGTCAAATACATGATCAACAAGATGGATCCCTGTGATGATCTAGTCAGTCCAATCTTGATGTAGATGACTTGTCAAGGCCAGGACAAACATCTTTAACCAAGAGAAACATTTGATGAAGCATGATCTCATCTCATCTAATAGGCTCATGCGTCTACCACTCTCTCGTACAATGCTCTCTCTCATCAAGTGACTCAACGAGAAAGCAATCCTTGTCTTTAGCTTCCTCAATCATCTGCCGCTCTCTCTCCTCGACCTCCTACCATAATCTCATCATCTCCATCAGTATGTCTTGCTTGCATGTCTCTAACTCCTCAATATGGCGAAGCAAATGCTCGTCAGTGTGAGGCTAGCTAAGTAGATTAGAACCAAAATTGAGATCATCCAATGGGACAAAAGTAGAGCCATGGGAATCTCTTGAGCGCTGTTGATGAAGATGACAAACTACAATGACAGCGGGACCTAATCCCCTATTTGGTTCTCCCATTGTAAAATGGTAGGCGTCAGGGTCGATAAATAGTGGCTGGGAAGAATGGTTGGTACTATAAGTGGACTCAATATGTTCCCGATACCTAACCTGAAGAGTAAATAAAAAACTTTCTTAACTTGTTAGTTTAAAACCAATAGTCAAGGGCAAATATATTATAACATCCAAAATTTGTCTATAAATATTATCAATTCAATAAGGAAAAGTAAACTTTAAATCAAGAATTTTTGAAAGTTCTAAAACTTTAATCAATTGATTTATGTTTCTTAACAATTAACAAATAAAAATAGATACTCAAACTATTAAACCAAAGTATCAAGAAAATAGATTTCTAATCCTAGCAACAATCTGAAAGAATCTCCCCTGTAAGTAGGACATTAAAAAGATTTTACATAACCTGTATAAATTGAAATATAAAATAGAATAACCAAGAACATTTTATTTAGCACATATTATCACACAAAACCATCACAATCACACATTCTATTTGGTAGGCTTCAACTTCTATAATCCTGATAACAATTTCAAATCATCTTCCACTGATACTATGGCTTGATATAATATGAGGATCAATCAAATCATATCAATAACAACAATCAACATTCTTTGACCCATCAACAAAAAAATTAAAGAAAACAAGTAAACAAAAAATAAAGACAAGTACCCATCAATCTGGCAGAATCTCCCTTATAACTAGGACATTGAAAAATTTTTATACAACTTGTATAAATTGATATATGTAATAAAATTAGAGAGAACATTTTATTTAACACATTTCATCACATAGAATCATCACACTAACATTATATAACATGCACATTACATGGGATTGCAGTGGGATGGGCTGTCACCTGGTATAATAAGAGCTCAGCATAAGCTTATAATCATTAAAGAAGTAAACTCAGATGTTGTGGAATATATAAACTTGTTTCTTATAATTATATGAATTAATGTTTTTATCACTAACATGGAATTGTCTCCGCAGGTATGAGCATTATGGAAAGATTGGTAAAGTTGGGACAGCTCGAGGACTCTATTATTAGACTATTACTTTTGTCTCCTATATGTTGTTATACTGTTAGGTTGTTTGCATGTCAATGGGATTTCAGTTTGGATTATTCTGAGCATTTATTATATTAAATTTTATGTCATGGGTTTATTTTAAAAATCTTGAAAATTAATAGAAAATTAATTTATGAGACACTTAATTTTATATAGTAGCACTTGGCTCATGGCTCAGAACGGGCGGGCTGTTACACCACAAGTTAATTTAGGTGCTGATAATATAAATAACAAAAATTAGTGTGCGCATATATGTAAGAGACATGTCTCACTAATAAAAACATGTATGTAGATATTTGAAATAAAATAGAACAAATTATAATAGTATATGGCTTAAAGTAGGCTGAATTCATAACCTTTATCAATCAAAGGCAATTCTCCCACCTTTAATTTTTTTATAATAAAAACTTCATAAAGTTCTCAGTTGTCCAACATATGCCCAGAAAAACTAGATATTGAATGTCCATTTAGGAGATCCGAAGTTATGAACTGGGTGGGCACTTGACGCTCGGATTATAAGGGTGGGTAAATCACTATGATTTGTTATTAATTAATTATGCTAATACAATAATCATCCCTAAATCATTTTAAATATAACAAATCCAAGCATGAATTAAAACATGAAGTATCTACTTAAAAGCAAAAACACATCAATCATCAAATCATGTCTATCATGAACAAATGTATTGAAATAAAAATGTATCATTAATCATAATTTAATTTATCTCTAATCATGTTTCAACATACAAATCATGATTATAACTTATTTAAACTTAATTGCATTAACTAAAATTTATCATTAAATGTACCCTAATCATTAATTAATCTAATCCCATGCATGCTTCAACATATAAATCATATAAGTAAATGATCATTTCAAATAAAAATTTTTGACTAATTTAATTAAATGGAAATATATAATATAATCGATATATCCAATTTAAATTTACAAATAATACAAAAATATTATTTCAAAAAATAATGCAATTGAATTCATTACAATTACATAAAAAACATCAAACTTTAATTATCACATTTATTGTCAACATCAATTTTGAAAAAATTACCTAATTCCTATAATAATTGGTAATTTTACCATTATTACTTATTTTTTATTTTTTCTCTTGAGAAATAGATATCAGTAGTAGATTATTTATTTTTTTAGTCATATGAAATTTTTATTTGTATATGTAGTTAAGATGCTTATAACACTTCAAGTTATGTAGTTGATTATATTAAGTTTAGTCATGTTGATTATTTTCTAATGTTTATTTATAGTTGGGAATAATCAATCAAATTAAATTTCATAGAATAGATAGTCGCACTAGTAGAAAATTAATCATAAACAACCAAAAATCCGATCGCAGATAACATTTACGACTGTAAAATACAGTTGGAGTAGAGTGGGTTGCAAATAAACTATGAACTAGAATAATATTTGGTCGCAAAATGAGCAACCAGATCAACCATTTCAATTCAATTTCTAAATTAACGATTGTAATAATAGTCACACCCGGCTACAAATTATTTGTAAAAGGGAATCCAAGTCGTAAATTTGACTTCAAATTTGGTCCCTAATTGGTGTTTTTTTGGTCACTAAATATTTGCGAGTTGGAACCACTCGCAAATGAGGTCGCAAAATAGTTGCATATTGGTCACTACCCGGTCGCAAAATAACCTGAAAATATTTTAAACATTTCTCATTTTTTGTTGTAAATTACCTGTTTAATAACAAAAGATTATAAATAAATACATTTGATGGCAAAATCTATATAAAAATATATAATAAAAGTTAAATCTAAAATTCAATAAAATATACATTGTCAGACATGAAATATAAATTGAATGTATAATAAAAACAAAACCCTATATCTAGACTAAGGACGGGGCAGGAGGATCACAAAGTGGCATATCAGGGTCATAATTAAAGGACGCTAATCTCTACACTAGGAAAATATGCAAAGCATTTGTCTGTCCATAGCATCAGTAATGGATTGCACAAGTAGGTCATCTATGCTCTGTGCCTCCTCCCTCAGTCGTTGGTCTCTCTCATCAAGTATCTGGGTAAGTTGGCTGTCCCGAACCTCATCATCTGTCCTCATCTCCTCCCTCATTCTCAAGATCTCTACTTGTCTATCCTGCGCGTGGGTTTCTAACTCCTCGAGCCATTAGAGGAAAGACTCATCAGGCAGAGAAGTTTAGCTCATCTTACTAGCACTAGGTCTAGCATCTTCTGCGTGATAAGAAGTGGATCCAAGTGACTCAGGAGGGAAAGTGGTACAGTGCCGTCAATGCAAATCCCAATCTAGAATATCAACTTGTTTTGCTCTCTGACCACATATTGGTATCCCAAAGGGTCGACCACCAATGACTGGTTAGAAATATCAATACCATATGTTGACTATATACACTTTCGGTGCCTAGATTGCAAAAACAATATTGATTAGTACAGATCAATTAACATACAGACTAAGTCAGAAACATGCACCAAATGATAATATCATGTGATATTTCATAAAAAACCTACGTATATCTGAAATTTATTAATAAAATCATTAAAAAGTATACAATTTCAAAAGAAATTCGACAAAGTCTCCCCTATAAATGGAACATTTTGAAAAGTTCACATATGCACAACTTTCACATTTCATATTTCACAATTTCATAATCCCTATTTCACACAAAGAATGCACTTTCATATAACAATTTCACATTCATCAAGCTATAAATACTTGGTTTTCACGTGGGTTCTTCTCCTGCAAAGCAAACAATAGAGAAGCTCCTCCAACCTGCAACTAGTACATAATGAGAATTATTATGTACTATTGGCTTCAAATTTGAAACAACTCGCAACTAGTACATAATAGAATTCACATTCTACCAACAACTAACTCATAAAACAATTTCGTTTGAAATAACATAGAAATGCAAGGTCTTCACATGGGTCCTCCTACATAATAAAAGCGACGCAGAAGCTCCTCCAATCTATGTTTAATTATTTATTTGAACTGTTGTACCAATTAAGAAACATCTCGCAAATAGGACATAATAGAATTACACATTCTACCAATAACTAATTGAAATAACAATTTCACATTCTATAATTAAACATTTGGCAACAAAAACATATTTCTAAATGGAAATTTAAAATTACATCCTTATTTATTTGAAAAGGACATAACAAGTAGAATATACATAAAATTTCAAAACTTACCGTCATAGCCTCATATTTCTTATCGGCATATGAACTCCCTTTGTCTTTTTGGTGATTGCGGTCAAACACAACTAACCACGGGATAAGGCATCCCAAATCATTGTCCTACATTCCTACATTACAAAAGAACTTAAATAAGTTATAATGCACCTAATTGAATGACAGAACAAAATAATTAAAGAAATGTATTCATACCAAGCGTTTTTCATTAATCTCTAAACTAAAAGATTCACCAACATGATGGGTAATTTCATCATCATTTTGTATCATCTGGTTCTTCTTGTTCTTATTAGATAGCTCCCGAAATCTATGAGAACCCAATGGTCCTGAATGAGACACTCCCAAATGTTCAACTAAATTCAAACAGACCAACATTCCTCAACACAGTCTACAAGGTCTTAGTGTCCATTTGTGTGAGTGCTACATCCCTCGCCTGCTTCATCATCCCCTTATACAATTTGGGGTTGCCTCAAAGAAGGCAACTCACATCTGTGGCTTATCCTCCGACGTCCATGTATACATTGCTTGAAACAAAATTAAACAACATTACTATCTATGTAATACATTTTTGAAAGTGTAAATAATACAATTTGAGATTTTGTGTAATTTACCATCCAATCTTTGCACCATATATCTATGAAATTAGGAGGTACATCAGTCCACCTCAGATATGCTCTATGAAAGTACCCCTTAATTGTGACACTTACTGGTCTGGGCACACTGGGATCTAGAAGTCTATAAAATTCACAATATTAAAGTAAGAATATGAAAATATTATCTCCCTGTAACCGGATGAAACAACGCTCTGAAAGATACGGACGTGATCATCGCTTGCTATATATTCGATCTTCAAGGCTATCAAGAACTACCTGCTTTGTCGGTGGTATCTGCATGAGGCTCCTCCACATCATCACCCAATGGGGTGTAGGGGCATGCTCATCTAGTGGCAGTGCAATCGGCTCATCCACGAGACCCCTGCCACGGGATCCAGATCCACATCCCATGCCAAAGTGGGAAATGACCACGAGCCATATCTATAGTCAAAAAAATTGTGAATTTCTTTTTTCACATATAAGGATTAGAAAAGTATTTTCAAAAAATTTACATTATTAACTGTCACATTGTTATTCATCTTCAAATACTGATTTTGAATCTGAAAATGAAGCCTTTTCATATCTGTTGGCAAACAAAATATACAATTCTTCAATCTCTACTTCATCATTTATATTTGCATCAACCAATAAATGAGATGCTATTTTAGGGCCATTATCAAGTTCAAGGCCAATTGTTTGTGTATGATCATCTTGATGCACGCTATCTACTTCTTCATTTGCTTGTAAGTCACCCTGTTACATATCCATGTCAAATTATCTTCTACATCTTACTTTACAAGCTATGCACCACTCGTACCTTTCTCGGTGCTTAGATGAGTAAAACATAGAATACACCTGCTGGGCTTGAGAGGCCAAAATGAATACATCAGAAAAGGCTAATGTATTGCCGTGTTTAATTTCAACTAAACCATGAGGATGCACAACTTGCACTCCTCTAGTGTTATCAAACCAGTGAAAATTAAACAATACAACTGTATCTCCGCTATAATGCAACTCATACACATTAAGGAGGATTCCATAATCATCTGGAAGAAAATATTACAATCACGACTTTTAAGCCGACAGACATTGTAATCATCATCAACACAATTTGTAATGTTTGAAGCGTATCCATCAGGTAATTTCGATGTTTTAATCTATCGGTAAACATTTTTTGCATCTTGCCTGATAATGGAATAAGTGGCTTTAAGGATCAACAAGCAGTTCCCATTGCCTTTCAACTCCAATTTAGGTCGATTACAGTGCACAACTATGTCTTTTCGATCTTTAGCATCAACATGTTGAATAAGTTTTCAAACAAAATTTTCTCCACATGCATAGCATCTATATTATGTCACACTAATTAAGTGCTCCAATATTACAACTCCCAAAAGATACATTTATTCCACCAGTATCAGCAAAATCAGAAAGTCTTTCATCACTTTTCAACCATGGCCCATATTCTACTTCTGACGATGCATGTACTTTTAATTTAATCTTCTCACATGTTAATATTGGTGGTGGTCCATCTTTTTCAACTCTATTTTTCAAAAAAATTGTCTTTGTCGTCTAAATGGGTGATTTAGAGGAAGATGTCATTGATGACAATCAAACGAGCAAGGTTTACCAGAGTATTGATAATAAAAAGCTTTTGTATTTTCCATACAAATAGGGCAAGCAAGCCTACCATGGGTGCTCTATCCAGATAAAATTCCATAAGCTAGGAAATTATTAATTGTCTATAACAAAGCTACCCGCATATAAAAATTTTGTCTTAGTGAAACATCCCATGTCTCAACACCATCAGCCCAAAATAATTTCAAGTCATTTATGAGAGGTCTAAGATATATATCAACATTTTGACCAGGCCCGAGTTTTCCAAGAATGAGAAAAGATAAGAAAATAAATAGATTTGCCATACACATCCATGGTGACAATTATTAAACATTGATAATGATTAGCCAGATAGAATATGACTTTGTTAAATGTACAAATGAACTATAACAGTCTGTACACAAGCCTAATCTTACATTGCGTGGATCTAAAGCATAGGTGGGGTGACACCAATTAAAATGTTTTTATTCCTTGCTATGTGAGGGACCCCTAGATTCAGTGCATGCCAAGACATGTGCTCGACCGTCTTTTGCATTATGAATAACCTTTGTAATCTTGACATAATAGGAAAGCATCGAAATACTTTAGCCGTGATACCTTCTTCTGACAACTAACTTCCTCGCCTGATAGATATCTTTTGAAGCTTTGCAATTTATACACATGTATGTAATTAGTCTCTTTATGCACTCGTTAGGACATACATGTATTTTTCTCACTCTCATTCCTAGCTTCTTCGTCAATTTCTTTGAGTCATAAAAAGTGCCCAACAACTTGTTGTCTCTTGGCAAGCACTTTTCATAACAGAAACAAACTCATCAAATGTTGTTTGGGCAATATTATGACTTATTTTTATATTTAATAACCTTTCAGTTGTATATAGAAGAGATGCATAGTCACAACTCAGATATAATTCTTGATCTTCTTGTTAAAGGAGATCAAAAAATGTTTGCACCTCTGTATTAGGTTGTTCATTGGTGGAGTCATGGTGGTGTGCCGACTAATGAGGACCCTATAAATGTGGACCAACAATATTATCTACCATTTCCCTGAAACCTCAATTATAATGATGAGGTGCACTTGAACTTGAGCTTCCATACTCATGATGTCTAGATACAAATAGTGAACTCTCACTATGAGAGGTCTATATATAATATGTCTGCATAAATTCGTAATAATATAAATGTTGTTTTACCTCATCTCATTCCATACTCCACTGATTGGAGCATCAATTGCATAGGCAAAAAGATTCCCAACTACTAACAATTCTCGGACGCGAGAATGCAAAATTAAGAAATCTCAACTCCTTGCTCGTAATCTGAATTGAAAATTCCTCCTCTTAACCACCTTTTATACTTCCAATCAGGCCCAGTTGTATTCATTATCACGCACACCGAACATCAAAAACAAGTTAATTTAGGTGTTTATAATACAATAACATTGATCAGGGTCTGTTTGCTTATATAAAGTGCATGTAATACTTAAAAATTATTGTTTTACATGATTAGGAAATAAAACTGTGACAAATTAAAAGTTAATTATGAAATCATATTGCTCTACTCAACTCGAAACTAAATAAGTCAAGAAAAACACTAAGTTATGTGCTTGATTTTGTAGAATCATAGTGCTCAACTATCGTGCAAACTAATTGACTATAGAAAAACACTAATTAAGTTCAATACATAAGCTTATAAAACTATATTGTAACTTAAGAGTTATGAAAAGTCAAATCTTATGTTTAAACTATGTATCATCATATTATTTCAATTATTACTTTATACATCTATTTTCAATCTTCCTAAAGTAATCATTAATTTTAATTACTAATTTCAAACAAAAATTTAAACAAATAAAATAAAATTATGCTAATAATACTATCATAATCATTACTTTAAAATAAGACCTAATTTTATGAAGAATAAACCATCTAAATTAAATCTAAAAAATACCAAAAGTACCTTAATTTTTCATACTTATAATAAATCTAAAATAAACTCAAATAAACTCAAATAGTCCCTAATTTTATAAATTTGTTGTAAAACAATATATAACCAACTACATTCAACAACAATAAAAAAACAATAACAATCAAAATTTCACTCAAAATTAACAATTTTAACAAAAAAATACTTTAAAAAAGTAAATGATATACCTAAGATGTCTAGAGGCGGCCATTGACGACAATGGACGGTGGGGACAAAGAGTGGCAAACGGTGGTAAACCGATGGTGACGGCGGATGACGACAAGTGGCGGCGATGGTGTTAAGTTTTGGGGTCCTGGGGGCTTCGCACTCCCCCTGTTTTTTTAATTGTAATTAACAATTTGTGACTAAGTCGCAATTTAAGTTATAAAAGTTTTCTTCTAGTTTGCGACTGCATACACAATTGCAATTTTATTTTCAAATTATTTGGTTTTGAAATTAAACTTAGCGACCAATATGCGACAGCTAAAAATGATCGCAAAGTTTATTGATAACTTTGCAACCGAAATTAGCGACCGTAAGTCTTCGTTAGGAATGTCTGGTTGCTAAATTGGTCACTAAACTATTGAAATATTTTGTGATCGCCTTTGTGGTCGTAATGCGGTAAAAAAGAAAAGTCTGTTTTGATGCAGACACAGCCGATTGCTAATTTGTAATTGTA